>SJXQ01002530.1:0-18031 GCA_006408695.1 Aepyceros melampus
TTTGCTTTGGCTAGTCGAGGTTTTTTGTATTTCCATACAAATTGTGATTTATTTGTCCTAGTTCTGTGAAAAATACCATTGGTAGCTTGACAGGGATTGCATTGAAGCTATAGATTGCTTTGGGTAGTATACTCATTTTCAGCATATTGATTCTTCCAATCCATGAACACAGATTTAGGGGAAATGCTTTCAATTTTTCACCATTGATGACAATGTTTGCCATGGGTTTGTTATATATAGCTTTTATTATGTTGAGGTATGTTCCTTCTATTCCTGCTTTCTGGAGAGTTTTTACCATAAATTGATGTTGCATTTTGTTAAAGGCTTTCTCTTCATCTATTGAGATAATCACTTAGTTTTTGTTTTTCAATTTGTTAATGTGTATTATGTTGATTGATTTGCAGATATTGAAGAATCCTTGCATCTCTGGGATAAAGCCCACTTGGTCATGATGTATGATCTTTTTAATATGTTGTTGGATTCTGTTTGCTAGAATTTTGTTAAGGATTTTTGCATCTATGTTCTTCAGTGATATTGGCCTGTAGTTTTCTTTTTTGTGGCATCTTTGTCTGCTTTTGGTATTAGGGTGATGGTGGCTTCATAGAATGAGTTTGGAAGTTTACCTTCCTCTGCAATTTTCTGGAAGAGTTTGAGATTCAATTTGTTAATGTGTATTATGTTGATTGATTTGCAGATATTGAAGAATCCTTGCATCTCTGGGATAAAGCCCACTTGGTCATGATGTATGATCTTTTTAATATGTTGTTGGATTCTGTTTGCTAGAATTTTGTTAAGGATTTTTGCATCTATGTTCTTCAGTGATATTGGCCTGTAGTTTTCTTTTTTGTGGCATCTTTGTCTGCTTTTGGTATTAGGGTGATGGTGGCTTCATAGAATGAGTTTGGAAGTTTACCTTCCTCTGCAATTTTCTGGAAGAGTTTGAGTAGGATAGATGTTAGCCCTTCTCTAAATTTTCGGTAGAATTCAGCTGTGAAGCTGTCTGGTCCTGGGCTTTTGTTTGCTGGAAGATTTCTGATTACAGTTTCAATTTCCATGCTCGTGATGGGTCTGTTAAGATTTTCTATTTCTTCCTGGTTCAGTTTTGGAAAGTTATACTTTTCTAAGAGTTTGTCCATTTCTTCCAAGTTGTCCATTTTATTGGCATATAGTTGCTGATAGTTGTCTCTTATGATCCTTTGCATATCTGTGTTTTCTGTTGTGATTTCTCCATTTTCATTTTTAATTTTGTTGATTTGATTCTTCTCCCTTTGTTTCTTGATGAGTCTGGCTAATGGTTTGTCAATTTTCTTTATCTTCTCAAAAAATCAGCTTTTGGCTTTGTTGATTTTTGCTATGGTCTCTTTTGTTTCTTTTGCATTTACTTCTGCCCAAATTTTTAAGATTCTTTCTTTCTACTAACCATGGGTTGTTCATTTCTTCCTTTTCTAGTTGCTTTAGGTGTAGAGTTAGGTTATTTATTTGACTTTTTTCTTGTTTCTTGAAGTAGGCCTGTATTGCTATGAACCTTCCCCTTAGCAGTGCTTTTACAGTGTCCCATAGGTTTGGGGTTGTTTTGTTTCCATTTTCATTTATTTCTATGCATATTTTGATTTCTTCTGTGATTTGTTGGTTATTCAGAAGCCTGTTGTTCAGCCTCCATATGTTGGAATTTTTAATAGTTTTTCTCCTGTAATTGACATCGACTTAGCATAATATTTTTGAGGTTCATCCCTGACATAACATATTTCAGAAGTTTGTTCCTTTCTATTGCTGTAGAGTATTTCATTGTATGGATATACTACATTTCTGTCTATGCTTTATATAAGCTGATGAATGCTTACATTGTTTCTAGTTTGGGGCTATTGTGAATAATTCTTTATGAACTTTGATGTGTAGGTCTTTTTGTGTACATGTTTTTATTTCCCCTAAATAGGTATCCAGCAGTAGAATTTTTGGATCATATCGTAGTTGCATGTTTAACTTTCGATGGCAAACTTGTTTTCCAAAGTGGCTGCACCATTTCACATTTCCACCAGCAGTGTATGAGGGTTACTGCCTCTCTATAATCCTTTCTTGTCCATACTGATTTTAGTGCATGCAGAATGGTATCTTATTGTGGTTTTAATTTGCATGTCCTTAGTAATTAATGAGGGGCTTCCCTGGTGGCACAGCAGTAAAAAAAAAAAAATTGCCTGTCAGTTCAGGAGACACAGGAGATGCAGATTTGATCCCTGTGTGGGGAAGAGTCCCTGGAGAAGGAAATGGCAACCCACTCCAGTATTCCTGCTGGGAAATCCCATGGACAGAGGAGCTTGGAAGGCTGCACTCCATGGGATTACAAAGAATCAGACATTACTTAACAACTAAACAACAGTGACCAATGATCTTTAGCATCTTTTCATGTGCTTGTTAGCCATTCATCTTCTTCTTTGATAAAATGTTTATTCCTATTTTTCCCTTTTTTAAATTGAGTTGTTTCTCTTCTTATTGAGATGTCAAGGGTTTTTCTTTAATATATAAATTCTGGACATATATCTCATATTGCATATGTATTTGTCAATATTATCTGCCAATTTTTCCTTTATCTTTTCATTTCTTAATGTTGCATATTGAAGTACAAAATTTTTGAATTTTGATGAGGTTCAGCTTATCAAATTTTTTCTTTCAGGGCCCAAACTTTAGTGTTACAGCTAAGAAGTCTGTGCTTAGTTCTAGGTCCCGAAGAGCTCCTGTGTTTCCACCTAGAGTTTTCATTTATTTAGCTCTTACATTTAAGTCTCTGATCCAGTGTGAATTATTTTTTGTATATAGTGTCACATTCCCTGTTCCATCTTTATTCATGCACATGCTGTGATCAATACCAAGAAAATGGTCATTTAAAATTTTAAGTCACATCATATGCCTCCTCCTGTTAAGATCCTCTAATGGCTTCACATCTCATTCCAAGGGATACACAAAGTCCTAAAGTGTCCTGAATCTCCTACCTTTTGATAATTCTTTTTAACTTGCATGATTTGCTCCAGGATTACAGGCTTCATTGCTACTTCTCAGAGTCTAATATCTCTACCTCACAGTGTCTGCTCACGCTGCTTTATCTGCTTTATCAGGAATTTCTGTCATCTCCTTATAGGCATCTTCCCCAACTATACTCTCTATAAACAAGTGCTCTGTGTCATATTCCCTAGTGGCTCAGATGGTAAAGAATCTGCCTGCAATGCAGGAGACCCAGGTTTGATTCCCGGGTCAGGAAGATCCCATGGAGCAGGAAATGGCAACTTACTCCAGTATTCTTGCCTAGAGAGTTCCATGGAAAGAGGAGCCTGGCAGGCTACCATACATGGGGTCAGAAAGTTGGACACGACTGAGGGATTAACACTCCATTTTGGACTACTGCATGTCATATTCTGTGTCCTCTTTTCATATTTCCTTCATGGCCTTTAGCCTCTCCAATACAATATAGGTATATTTATTAATGTCGGTCTGTTTGTTTATATGTTGTCAGCTTACCCCATTAAAGCTCTGTAAGGTCAGAGACATTTTTCTTTTTCCCATGATGTTATCTTTATTACCTAGGAGAATGCCTGACACATAATTTGTGGATAAAAAATATGAATGACTCATGGTCCTTATCTTTGCTTCCAAGAAGATGTCCAGGAGTGGTATGTGAGACCAAGTATGCTGATATTCTTGAAGAAATGTGAAAGTGGAGTAATATGGGGCTTGCTTTGTTTCTACTGATAGATGCATCATTATACAACGTGAACTGTGATAAACGATGATCTGAATGATTTTACAAAATAAAAATCTCATATTGAATTACCTCAGAATCATGTTGATTATAATTATTTAATAATATATTTCAAGTTCTTGCACAGGTATTAGAAAAATATTTTTCAAAATAATTTCTATAAAAATGTTCAATTTAAGTAGATAGATATGTGCATATTATTTGTTAGATGATGTAATCCTTTTCTGACTACCATATCTAGGAATAATTTTTCTCTCTCTTCCCACTTATAGTAATTTATTTATGCATACTTTTATGAAAGTTATCATTTGATTATCAATCTTTGCTTGTATTAAAGCCATCTCTGCCACCTCACTCTAAATATATACAAATGGATTATAAACTACTAATGAGCACAATCCATATCTTATCTGTCTTTGCATTTTCCAGAAATACTTTGCATAAATTTCTCACATACATTTTTATCCAATAAATAGTTTTTTAAAAACTTTAGCTAATGTGCCAAAATAGGAAACTCATGTTGCCAAGTGAGATTGATTGAACAATATAGAATAATAATGCTGACTGTTTTTATAGACTTAAGGAACATATGAGCTCTTTCTATGTTTGAACTAGGCATCTACTCTATTTCATTGCCTTCTGGATCCTGGGTACTTAGAAATGCTGACAGTATATTGCACCAATTACATGACAGCCAAAACAAATATTTTTACATAAAGCTTCGATAGAAATCATTTTGAATGGTACTTTATTTTATCTGCATTTAATTATCATTGTTGCTTCATATATATATATATATATGAACTGAAAAAATAATGCTATATGTCTGGATATAAGTTTATGTATTTATACTAGGGATCTTATAATGTAAAATGTTAACTTATTCAGAAAGAATCTGTGTTTTACAACTATAAAAAAAGAATGATGGATGAAGATGTGCTTATAGTGCCTAACTGATAAGTTGTGATGCTAGAGTTTTAACATATAGAATCTGAATCTATTGCGTGCCCCTAAGGACGGAAATGTACTGCTTTCTCTGTGAAAAGCATCCTTTACATAATCTTTGTGTCTCAGTTTAATTATGTATATACTGAGTATGTTAATTTAATCTACCTCTTGAATTATAAGGAATTAATGATACTATATATATACAATATATATACTATAATAATATTATATATATTATTATCAGTCTAGTGTCTAGCATATAGAGATGAATATTACTGTTTTTATATTTGAAAGTATATTACTTTTATAATAACAGTGCATGAAATAAAAAAATTTAACAGAAGAAAACAAGGTTGTTGTACTTATAAGCCATAAATAAATAAAGGATATCAAGGGAAATTGCAATAATTAAACCTTACATTATCCAGTGCCCAGGTGATGTCCAAATTAGAGGTGAAGCATAGGTAGAAAACATCTAGGGCTGGTGATGCTAGAATATGAAGCACAACTGACTGTGATTTTAACATTATGTTGTGTGAGGTATTTATATCATTAAGATTTTGTACTTTGCTGCATACAGATTCTGCACATATTTTGTTAGTTGTACACAACATCCCCTTATGCATATGTAATTACAACTACTGTTTCAGTCTTGATATAAGTTAAGTTTTCCTTTCCATTTTACAGTTGTTATAAATTTTATGGATCTTGTCAATGAACCAGCAATTGTTTTTGTTGTTTCCCTCTACTGTTTTGTGTGTGTGTTTCAACTTAATTTATTTCTCCTCTCATCTTATTATCACTTTCTGCTTCTTTTGGATATATTTTGTTGTTTTCTGGTTGCTTGAAATAGGTGCATGCATTATTGATCTAAGACTTTTCTTCTTTTGTAATGCAAGCATGTAGTGCTGTAAGCTTCACTGTCAGAACTACTTTAGCTGTGTCCCACAAATTTTGATCTCTGGTTCCTCTGCCTTTTCTAAATCCAGTTTGAACATCTGGAAATTCTTGGTTCATGTACTGTTGTAGCCTAGCTTAGAGAATTTTGAGCATTACTTTGCTAGCATGTAAGATGAGTACAGTTGTGTGGTAGCTTGAACATTCTTTGGCATTGCCTTTCTTTAAGATTGGAAGGAAAACTGACCTTTTCCAGTCCTGTGGCCACTGCTGAGTTTTCCAAATTTGCTGACATATTGATTGCAGCACTTTCACAGCATCATCTTTTAGGATTTGAAATAGCTCAGGTGGAATCCCATCACTGCTACTAGATTTTGTAATGATTCTTCCTAAGGCCCACTTAACTTCACACTCTGAGATGTTGGGCTCTAGATGAGTGACCACACCATTGTGATTATCCCAGTCTCTAAGACATTTTTGTGTAGTAGTTCTGTGTGTTCTTGCCACCTCTTCTTAATCTCTTCTGCTTCTGTTAGCTCCAAACCATTCTGTCCTTTATTCTTCCCATCTGTGCATGAAATGTTCCCTTGGTTTCTCCAGTTTTTTTTTTGAAGAGATCTCTAGTCTTTCTCATTCTGTTGTTTTCCTCTATTTCTTTGCATTGTTCACTTAAGAAGGTTTCCTTATCTCTCCTTGCTATTCTCTGGAACTCTGCATTCAGTTGGTTATATCTTTCCCTTTCTCCATTGACTTTTGCTTTTCTTCTTATCTCAGCTATTTATAAGGCCTCCTCAGACAACCATTTTCCCTTCTTGTGTTTTTTTCTCTTTGGGATGGTTTTGGTCACTGCCTCACATACAGTGCTGTGAACCTCCGTCCATAGTTCTTCAGGCACTCTGTCTACCAGATATAATCCCTTAATCTATTAATTGCTTCCACTGTATAATCATAGGGATTTGATTTAGCTCATACCTGAATGGTCTAGTGGTTTTTCCCTACTTGCTCACATATAACCCAATTTCACATTATCCAAACTTTACTGAAGGAAGAATATGATCAAAAGAGGAAAATGTGTCTAATGTTTTATGCTATAGACAGGAAGCTTAAATAGAGATTGCTCTTTTGACCAAACTCGTTAAAATATTGCCTCTGCAGAGAACAGTTGAGTGTGTTTATTACCATTACTGAAAATTCAAATCTGTAGCTCTTCAAAAGTTAGAGGTAGAAACGAATCAAATGCCTCTATCCTATAATTCTTCTCCTTAAAAACTGTAAAAGGATTTATTTTAGAATACTTTCAATATCTGGGAAATGGAAGAACTTGAGGAATCTAAAATTTTTTACTTTTCATTTTATATTGGAATATTATTACATTGATGTGTCAGTTTCAGGTGTACAGAAAAGTGAATCAGATTGTTATACACATATGTGTATCTATTCTTTTTCAAATTATTTTCCCACTTAGATTGTTACAGAATATTGAGCAGAGTTCCTTGTGCTATACAATAGGTCCCTGTTGGTCATCTATTTTAAATAAAGCAGTGTACATGGTCAGTCCCAAACTCCCAATCTATCCTTCCCTTCCACCCTTTCCCACTGGTAACCATAAGTTCCTTCTATAAGTCTGAGTCTGTTTCTCTGTTATAAGTAAGTTCATTTGTATCATGTTTTTTAAGATTCCACATATTTGTGATATTGTATGATATTCATCTTTTTCTGTCTTACTTCACTTAGTATAATAATCTCCAGGTCCATCCATGTTGCTGCAAATAGCATTATTTCAACCTTCTTAATAGCTGAGAAATATTCCATTGTGTGTGGGGGTGTATGTGTGTGTATGTGTGTATACCACATATATTCCATTGTGGTATATATATATATATGGTATATAATATTCCACTGTGGTGTGTATATATACACATGCGCACACAAACACCACATTTTATCTATTCCTCTGTCAGTGGACATTTAGGTTGCTTCCATGTCCTGGTTATTATAAACAGCACTGCAGTGCATATTGGGGTGCATGTATCTTTTTGGATTATGGTTTTCTCCAGGCATATACCCAGGGGTGGAATTGCTGGATCATATTGTAGCTCTATTTTTAGTTTTTTTAAGGAACTTTCATACTATTCTCCATAGTGGATATACCAATTTACATTCCTACCAACAGTCTGAGGAGGAAGGTTCCCTTTTCTCCACACCCTCTCCAGCGTTTATTGTCTGTAGACTTTTTGATGGTGGCCATTCCAACTGGTGTGAGATGATATCTCATTGTAGTTTTGATTTGCATTTCTTTAATAATGGAGCATAGTCTCATGTTGAACAATGTAGAAGAAAGTGTTAAGATCTTTGGAGTTTCTTGGGAAGTTTTAGGCAGTTTCTTGGGACATCTGAGGGGCTTTTTCAAGAACATGACATGCTTGTTCCACTGTGGTAGTGTGTACAGTTCTTATTTGAGCTGCTTGGATTAGCATCCATGCCCGTTAGTTCTGAATCTGAGAAAATTTACTCTCAAATCCCTCTGGGTAATGAAGATGGAGGGGTCAAATATCACTTGTCGCTGTTTATCTAGGTAATGTACTTGCATTTTGTAAGCTCTTAGGAGTATTATCAGGGAATCCTTAAGAGATTGAGAAGTAGAATAACAGTTGTCCTTTGACAAGAGCCAGTTCTGATGAACATATA
The DNA here is from genome assembly GCA_006408695.1 of Aepyceros melampus. Lineage (NCBI taxonomy): Eukaryota > Metazoa > Chordata > Mammalia > Artiodactyla > Bovidae > Aepyceros > Aepyceros melampus. Next base: position 8,282 of record SJXQ01002530.1, read on the forward strand.
AGTAAGTTGTATGCTGCTATAATAAGGGGCATGTCAAATACCCACTTCACCAGATAGCATTCAAACTTTTAGAGAATTAAAACTATTCGTAGGGTCAAGTGGCTATGCTCTCAAGTTCATAAAAGAAAAAAAAATGATTTCAGTGTTGCAAAACCCTGAGTTACTAAGTAAATTATCTCAAGGCTGTGATGCCAATAAGAATTAAGAGGTGTCCAATCTCAAGGGAGTCAGGCCTCTGATACTTCAGTCTCTAGAACTCGCTTGTGAGAAGTATGGAGAGTCAGATAGGCTCCTGAGACAGTCCTCAGTTTCTGCTTTTGATTTAGCCCTTCCTTGTCTTGTTAAACTCTTTTTACTTGCTAATTTTTAATTTGAGGCCTCAGGGGTCATACTGGATTGAGACAAAGAGAGGAAAAAATATATATAACTGGTCAAAATATAGTTATGTGATAGTGACACTCCATACTTTATTTACACATCATACTTCCTGCCTCTTGACAAACAGGACCAGACATATGTGTGTGGGTCTTTTCTTCAGGTGGGCATAAATAATAGAATACTTACCTACATGCCTACACATAGTAAACTAAATGGATTTTGTTGACTTGATGTCAATGTTTATAATAAAACCGCTCAGCAACAAGGATCTTGAGGCTCTCTTTCAGTGATAACAACCTAAATGCATTCAGAGAGAGAGCGGGAAGGGAAGAACCATGTGAAACTTTAAAAATGTTGGTCATGCGACTTCAGAGACATGGCAGAAAACTTGGGACTGTGGCAGACCACTGACTGTGCCCTTGATGGCTGCAACCTGGGTTCTGGGATGATTAGCTGTCTGGTATTAAAAGAGCAGATGAAACACACAAAAACACTACCAAACCATCCACAAAATACTTAGCCCACCTGATGTGCATCAAGATTAAAAAAGGGAAACAGCTTTCCATTCGGTATCTGAAAATTACTACTCTGAAACATCAAGGACAAAACAACATTAGTTGAATGGTGAGTAAGAAGAAGAGAGGGAGAATGACACACTAGAGAGGTCAGTTAGCCTCCATCCCCAGGATGTAACACTTATGCCCTTCCCTGTGGCTCAGATGGTAAAGAATCTGCCTGCAGTGTGGAAGACCAGGGTCGGATCCCTGGGTTGGGAAGATCCTCTGGAGAAGGAAATGGAAACCCACTCCAGTATTCTTGCCTAGAGAATCCTATGGACAGAGGAGCCTGATAGGCTACAGTCCATAGGGTCACAAAGAGTCAGACATGACTGAGCTATTGACACTTTAAACTAGTCAATTACACAAGGAATTCCTAGTGAACATGTGAAATCCAATGGAGACAGGTACACACTCTTGGGGAGAAGCCACCAAGGAGATGAGGTGATCAAGAACTTGCCTGACATCCAACTCCCCACTACTGATGCTCATAGATTACTTCCAGTTAATGGTGTAATTATTTTGAGTACAGGAGCTAAAGTTCCAGGGAACAAATTCCCAGAATGGAATCCTTGTATCTCAGCTGTAAGATTGCTGCCTCTCTACCTTCTGAGAATGATCACTTGGTGGCTGGGGAGTCAGTACCACTGAGTTCTACCTCATGGGTTGTGCAGTACCCTATGGTACAATGTGAGGATGGATATTCACATCATATATCATCAATATGAATATTTTGTGCAAGAATGCCCTGACAGAAGCCATGTGTCTTATTCTAAAACAACCAGTTTATTGCAACAAATGTCCAATAAATGCAATAAAATGTCTTAAGACTGGTTCACTTTTCTAATTTGCATAAAGGCACTAGCATAGCACCTACTGTTTCTCCTTTAAGGAAGACCACAAAAAATATTCTAAGTGTGTGAATAGTGTGTCCTTGGGGGAAGAAAAGTAAATAATATGTGTGTGTTTTATTTTTGTGAGAGATTATGTTTCTCTCTGACACACGTTATCTCTTGTTGTTAAATTAGTTTTCTATCCTGTCTTGATATTGCCCATGTTTCTGGGACCAAGGTGGTAAATTATATGGAAACTGAAATGTATTCATGAAGTCCAAAAATTCAGTACAGATCAAAACACACATGGAAGATCTAGGCCCAGCTTTAAAGTCCCAGAATATTTTTTTGAAATATGAACCTGCCTGAGTCTCAGGTGTTGCTGCTTTATATGTCAGATATCCACAACAAAGTTAAAATATACTTTTTTTTAATAGACTGCTATATGAAATAGCAGTTAAGAGCATAGACTCTGGAGCCCAGATCACCTGGATTGAAATCCAATTTTCCTTTCTCAATAGCTCTATGCCTTTGGGCAAATCATTGAAACTTCTTTGCCTCAGTTTCTTCCAGTATAAAATGGAATTGAGACTATTAGTATATTTATAGGTCTACTGTAAGATTAAATGAATTGATATATGAAAAACATTTGAACCAAATCAACCTGCTAGCACAACATAATTCTTTGCTGCTTCCATTACTACTATTACTATTAAATAATAATAGCAATGGTGATTATATTTTTTTGTATGTTCTTTGTATATCAAGTAAGAAATGCATATGGAAATTTTGTGCTAGAGAGAAAATACTTGTGCCTATGTGAGCATTTTGACATTCTACAAATTAATGTTACTAACTTACTCACTGATTTTTCACTTACATTGTTTCAAAGTACCTTTACAGTACAGTGGGTAGCTGCCATCTTTGCTAACCTTTTGGACACAGCTTTGGATCTATGTCCATGAAAACTTTCTACAGACACAAAAAAGTATTTCTTACCCTGTCTGTCACAGTTATGACAATGTTCACTGCTGCTACTGCTAAGTTGCCTCAGTTGTGTCCAACTCTGTGCGACCCCATAGATGGCAGCCCACCAGGCTCCCCTGTCCCTGGGATTCACTATTAGTGTCCATATCTAAGGCTGATAGAGATATAGATTGACTATAGTGTCCATGTCTTCTCTCCTTTTTATCTTATAACAAAATGCATGGGGGGAAAACTAATATTTAAATCTAAAAAGTAGAATCTTAGTCTCTGATATGAAGTTTTCAATGTCTAAGTCTGGTCATATCCAAAATTAAGATTCTATTTTTTTAGATTTAAATACTAGTTTTTATTCTATAATGTTTTATAAAGAAAGCAAGAAAAGATGAACACTATATATGTATTCTTAATTCATGAGATAAGTCACACATTTGACAAGAAACTTTTTTACAGGAGCAGTTTTACTTACTAGTTCAATAACTTGGACTGTAGTAGAATGTTCTAGGCAGGGGGAAGAAATTTTCAAAAAAACCCCATTTCTTGATCATTTTCCCTTATTCTAGCTTTATCTGATACTTCAGGTAAGTGATTGAAGTGATACTAAATAGATGAGATTTTAAATTTAACATAAAACAGCATACTCCAATAAAAATTAATTAAAAAAATAATAATGTAAAATAGCACTGCAGTAATTTATTGATGACAAAATTTTATTCAAGACTGTGGACTTCAGGGAATTGTGAACTGGATGGCTCTCATTGTTGATGGCATTGATTATAATTGCATGCTGCAGTTTTTTTACTTGAATGGCAAAAATATGTGATATAGCTAAGTCACCCAACAAGGAACACTTTTAATTCCTATTAGAAGGTATTCTTTACTTATAATGTGATAAAAGGTGATCCACCTGTAAACCTGAGCAATCCAACACTCTGTGTCTTATTTAAACCATTGTTGTGTTAGCATGGGCCTTCCCTGATGGCTCAATGGGTAAAGAACCCACCTGCCAGTGTAGGAGACACAGGAGACTCAGTTTGATCCCTGGGTCATGAAGGTCCCCTGGAGGAGAACATGACAACCCACTTTAGTATTCTTACCTGAAAAACCCCATGGACAGAGGAGCCTGGGGGGCTACAGTCCGTGGAGTCACAAGGAGTCAGACACAACTGAACATGCATGCGCACGCACCCTAATCCAGTATAACCTCATTTTAACTCAATTATATCTACACCAATATTATTTCCAAATAAAGTCACATCCTGCACCATGTATAGGCAATAAAGGTATGCCCCCGTCTGGCTGGTTCTTTAATTGCTGTGTTCCTCATTCAGCTGCTAAATTACTTATTGCTTTGAATAAATCCTTTTAATCCCTTTACCCTTCTTTTCCTAGGTTGTAAAATTCAACTATGGATTCAAGCTCACTGTGGCTTTGTTTATATTCTTCTAATAGTGCTCAAGTTTGAGGCTTTTACTTTTAAATGATTTCAACTCATCTTTCTGGTTTCTCAATAATTTTTCTATTAATTTGCAATCTGTTTGTAGAAGAACATAAAATATTAAAACATGATTGAAAAAATGTTTTTTCTTACCAACAACTACTAACATAATATTATGACACTTTCCAATAGAAATCAATTACTTGAGATCTCAAAGATATAAAGAGTAGTCTTTAATTGTTGAAATGACCTCTATTCTGCATCATAGACCTGACCCAAAGTATTCCATGAGTATATTCATGCTCCAAATTTTAATATGACTGGTTTTAGCATCTCCACAACTGTACTAATCTATGTACCAAAGTCTCCCATATCATATTAAGACATTTAAGCCATCAGATAAACATACAACTTGAAACAGAAGATTGAGTTTCCTTTTGCAGGTCCTTTTATACTGCCACAGTAAGAATGTTTTATTCTGTCACTAAATCTCAAACGCTTTCCATGAAATAAGTTTAGTACCTTTTTGTTAATATGTCAGGTAATACTGTTTTCTTTGTAACATGGCAATTTCATTTTATTTCAGAACATTTTAAATAAAGTTAAATGCCATGAAAAAGGTATACAGTCCTTCAGAGTAACTACGATTGATAGCAAAAGTATTTCAGTCATTCAGAGAGAGATAAAATTAAGAGTTTCTCTGATAAAAGTTGGCATCTCTAGTGCATCTGTCAACTGAACCATGCACATTTATGCTCCATGTTTCTGAAACTTGTCATCATCAACACATATCAATTATAGGTATTATTAAAGAAAATCGTGTGCTGTACAATCTAAGTTGTTATGGACAGTTTGAACTTTGAAAGAGGAAAGTCGCTAGATTTGCAGGGAAGACTCTGAAGATATGACTTAAAAGGATGAAGGAGGTAAGAGAATGAACACGTTACACACTTGACAACTGGTAGTAATTCAAAGAAGATATTGTTGGTTGGTTGATTTTAATAATTATGATCTTTGAGTATATTTACAAACTTAACTAGACAGAAATTAACAGAGATAAAGACTCCAGTCACAAAAGCGAGCCAGCTTAATCTGATGGCCCCTGAGAAAGCAAATGTTAGTGAAGTCAAAAGTAAATGAAAGAGATAATACAATTGGCATGCATGCTACATGCTACGTCACTTCAGTTGTGTCAACTCTTTGCGACCCCATGGACTGTAGCCTCTAGGCTCCTCTGTCTATGGCATTTCCCAGGCAAGAATACTGGAACGGGTTGTCATGCGCTCCTCCAGGGGATCTTCCCTACCCAGGGATTGAACCGATCTCTCTTACTATCACGTGGTAGTGCCCTTTTCTCTAGGGGGATAAAAAAAAAGAGCATTTTATTTTTTTTAATATAAATATATTTATTTTAATTGGAGGTTAATTACTTTGCAATATTGTATTTGTTTTGCCATACATCAACATGAATCTGCCACATTTAAAAACAACTTTAAGATGAAGTAGGATGAAAAACTGAAGGAGTTTGCATCTTATGACCTCTATTTTTCCATGGACATTGAAGATAAATTCATTTACTAACTGGGATCTAGTGCTGAATGAAGGCATAGATGGAGTTTTGGGGAGCTCCAAAATTACCGAACATTTGATTCAAGATTTGAAACATCAAATCTGTTTACATAGCCAGGCATTATGTCCTTTCAACTTGCCTTGTTTGCACTTCTAATACTCACTCCATGGATATGGATTTGACCTTTTAGACTAAATTGGTTTACATTTATGTAGACATAGCTTCAGTTCTTCAAATGTTGTATTTCTTTAATGTTGCCTGTTTCCCCTGCATATTTCAAGCATTTTTCTATTTTTTTTGAAAGTATAGATTTATTTATTTATTTATTTGAGAAAATTTCAACAATGCATTTATTATTTACTAATTTTATAAAATTGCAGTAAACGATTCAAGCGTTTTTCTAATTCACATGTACATTTGTATTAAATATCCAGTTTCTTTATTAGAATAATACCTGTAATTCTGGAATTGCACTATCCAGTATTGTAGCTACTATCTCCTTGTGGCTATTTAAATTTAAAGTTGAAGAAAATTAAAAAGTATTCCCTCATGTTCACTAGTCACATTGTACATGCTCAGTAGCCACAGTGGCTGTTTGCTAACATGTTTAATAGTATAGATATATTTCCATCCTTGCAGAAAGTTCTTTGAATACTAGTGGTCTAGAATGATGACATTCCTACTTGGGCAATTTTTACTTAAGTAAAGATAATCTGTTATAAGGATGTTTATTGGTGATTTTACATTCCTGACAAAGTGATTTCTTGTCTCCATGCTATTCCCAAGTTCATAGATGAAAGAAGTATCTGCAAAACTAATTAGAAGGTTGAGCCTCTGGAGTCTTAATATTTATGAAACTGTAGTCTTTGACTTGTACTCTTGTACTGGCAATTCAACCCCAATCCTAATTTCATGTTGGAGGAATTTAAATAATTCTTCATCTCACCAGCCTTCCTTTTTGACTCATTCTTGATCCTGAATCCCAGCTAGAGTAAATGAGGTTCTAAATTATTCCTCAGGGCTTCAGCCATACTTTTATACTCCATACTGGTTGACAAATGCAAGAAGTGTTGGTTTTCTCTGTTCTTCTTCAGGGAGGGTCATGGTGTTGCAGGAAAAGAGCAGTCCTTAACTAAGGACTTGGGTTTGTTCCCAATGCCATCAACAAACAAGTTATCTGATTCTTCTGATATTCCATTTTCTTCTTTACTGAATTTAATTACAAACTTATCTTTCAGTCTAAAATTTAAAAATACATTTAAAGTAAAGCTACAAAATGATCATCACAGTAACTCTAAATACATATGATGCTACCTATGTATATACTCTGTACAAAGAGACTTATACAAATATGTTAAAATTTGTTCTCATAACAACCCCACAAAACAGGTATTCACTCAGTATGTTTTAGGTTTTTTTTTATTAATAGAGTCTGTCTCAGTGGTTAAGAAGACTGTATTAATATACGTTAAGAACCAAAATTCAATATATAATTTTTTCTAATACAATAATTAAATATGAATATTTAAGGATGACTTTCAACAAGGTGATGGATAAGGCCAGATTTCTTTCATCTGGTTGTTCTACCATGGCTAGGGACTCAGAGATATTTGCCACAGCCAGAAAATAAAAAGAAAGGGTAGAGAATATACATTACTTACATTCTTTGCCTAGAAGGGCACAGATCACTTCCATTCACTTGCCTCTAATGAAAACTAGTCTTATGGACTCAGCTAGATGCAAAGGATGCTGGGAAATGTAGCCTCTGGCCAGGCAGTCATCGCTCAATAATCAACCCTTTACTAGGAAAGAGAAGTGTAAATCTAATTATCTCCTTACTGTGTGACCATAACTTTAATGTACGTGGACTTCATTTTCCTATCTTCTGTAATGAGTTAAATAATCTTATCTCATAAGTATTAAATGAATGTAAACTATTAAGTTCAGGGCTCAAATAAAATAAGCACTCAATAAGTAGTAGCTCATTAATTCATTGCCATCCTCCTTGATAAGCTACGAAATATTCTGGTCCCTGCCAGATAGGGGCTTCTTTGATTCTGGCCATTTCTTTATCTACTCCAACAACCAAACTATTTAGGGGGACTCTATCATGGCTGCTGGCTTTCCATTATGCTGAACACCTACCTGCGCATGGTCCCTAAATATCATTTTGCCTTTAATTACCCACCACTGAGCTATGCTTATTTACTGAAATTTCTGTTTTTATTTATTTTCTTTTTATCTTCAGCTCCCAATGCCAAATGCACATGGTTTTTGCACTTACTGAAAATTGTGCTTTTCCCAGAACTGGATGCTTTCACTGTTGCTGAAATTGAGGGCATGTCTCTATGGGCAGTCTCATCCAAATTGCATGTTTAATTCAGGCCTTTGTCAGATTGGCCTATGCTGTATGTGTACCATCAGAGTACACCTCTTTACTGGTGAGCAACCAAATAGGCTGCATGAAACCAGATAATATGTTCAGAAGAAATAATGTGTATATTAATCTACTTGTTTTCTGCATTCCTTTTTTGTTCATCTTCCTTGGGTATGAATATATCTGTGTGCATGTTAGATAAAGAAAGAGACAGTGTGTGTGTGTATGTGTGTGTTTACTTTGTGCCTGGAAGGTGGGAAGGAACAAGTTTATACAATGTAAACTGATTTTTGTCTTTAGGAGATCTGGATAAGAGGAGGAGTTAGGAAGATTTCACTGGTAACGGTCAAAGTGAATAGACCAGTGGTTTGGGATGGAAAAAAAAAAATACAGGATTTTTTCTTATCTTCCAGAGTTGGGAATACTCTATGTCTTAAACATAGAGTAATATTTAATATTTCAAAATGCCAAGTGTTGCTTAAAACACATTACAAAATAATATATAAGACCAAGATGTGAAAATATTAACTATAACAGAGACACATTCACAGAGGAATCTTACTCTTCTTAATCCTATAAGTGAGTGAGTGAAAGTCACTCAGTTGTGTCTGACTCTTTGTGACCCCATAGACTATAGAGTCCATGGAATTCTCCAGGCCAGAATACTGGAGTGAGTAGCCTTTCCCTTCTCTAGGGGATCTTCCCAACTCAGGGATTGAACTCAGGTCTCCCACACTGCAGGTGGATTCTTTACCAGCTGAGTCACAAGGGAAGCCCAAGAATACTGTAGTGGGTAGCCTATCCCCTCTCCAGAGGATCTTCCTGACCCAGGAATTGAACCAGGGTCTTCTGCATTGCAGGCAGATTCTTTACCAACTGAACTATCAGGGAAGCCCTCTTAACCCTCTATGCTGCTGCTGCTGCTGCTAAGTCACTTCAGTCGTGTCCGACTCTGTGCGACCCTATAGACGGCAGTCTGCCAGGCTCCCGCGTCCCTGGGATTCTCCAGGCAAGAATACTGGAGTGGGTTGCCATTTCCTTCTCCAATGCATGAAAGTGAAAAGTGAAAGTGAAGTCGTTCAGTCCTGTCCGACTAGTAGCAACCCCATGGACGGTAGCCCACCACGCTCCTCCATCCATGGGATTTTCCAGGCAAGAGTACTGGAGTGGGGTGCCATTGTCTAACCCTCTATAAAGAATATTAAATGGTGGTCGGACACGACTGAGCAACTTCACTTTTGCTTTTCACTTTCATGCGTTGGAGAAGGAAATGGCAACCCACTCCGATGTTCTTGCCTGGAGAATCCCAGGGACAGAAGAGCCTGGTAGGCTGCCATCTCTGGGGTCACACAGAGTCGGACACGACTGAAGTGACTTAGCAGCAGCAGCAGCAGCATATACCTACTATATGATTACTGTGAAGAGGAGTAAGATAGTGCATGCTAAATGTTTAACAAACTGTTTAATGCCACATATAATGAAAGCAGAATTATGTAGTTAAATTAATTCTGGCTTATGTTTCTGACTCCAAAGAGTAGCAGTGTATATCTCCCGGGAATATATCTACCTGTCAATCTTATCTTGAACTTCTTTTCATCTATCCTTTTTTTTTT
>SJXQ01002531.1:7369-20914 GCA_006408695.1 Aepyceros melampus
CCAAAATCACTGCAGATGGTGATTGCAGCCATGAAATTAAAAGACGCTTATTCCTTGGAAGAAAAGTTATGACCAACCTAGATAGCATATTCAAAAGCAGAGACATTACTTTGCCAACTAAGGTCCGTCTAGTCAAGGCTATGGTTTTTCCTGTGGTCATGTATGGATGTGAGAGTTGGACTGTGAAGAAGGCTGAGCGCAGAAGAATTGATGCTTTTGAACTGTGGTGTTGGAGAAGACTCTTGAGAGTCCCTTGGACTGCAAGGAGATCCAACCAGTCCATTCTGAAGGAGATTAGCTCTGGGATTTCTTAGGAAGGAATGATGCTAAAGCTGGAGCTCCAGTACTTTGGCCACCTCATGCAAAGAGTTGACTCATTGGAAAAGACTCTGATGCTGGGAGGGATTGGGGGCAGGAGGAGAAGGGGACGACCGAGGATGAGATGGCTGGATGGTATCACTGACTCGATGGATGTGAGTCTAAGTGACCTTCAGGAGTTGGTGATGGACAGGGAGGCCTGGCGTGCTGCGACTCATGGGGTCGCAAAGTGTCGGACACGACTGAGCGACTGAACTGAATTGCAAGCATTAGACTGCAAGGCAAACCAAGCCTTTCACGATTTTTATGCCCTCTCCACGAGTATTTTAAATGCTTAATCTTATGAGGCATGCTTTACACACAGTAAGATGATCCCATTTTAAAATCTGAGGAGTGGGGGTAAATGTACATGGTTGCGTGGTCACCGTGACACTCAAGGTATAAGGCGTTTCCAATGCCCCTCAAAGCCCCCGAGGGCGTGTGTCTGGGACCCTCTGCACTCCTGATCCTGGGTATCCAGCTCACCTTCCCTGGAGCGCAAATCCTGCCCGGCTACTTTCACCTGCTGCCAGGCCCTACAGGGCATCGTGCTGGCACCTGACTCCTTAGGGCCACCGAGTGCCATGCTGGGGGCTGTCTGTCTGTCGCCCACACGATTCAGGTTATTCCAAGGTTCGGACATTAGACTAGAACTTCCTGTACAGTCTGGGTGTGGACCTGCACCTCATGTCTCTGGGTTGGGGGGAAGTGCCACACCCAGGAACAGAGCAGCTGGGTCTCAAGGCGTAACTGGGCAAGAGACTGCCAACCTGTTTCTAGAGTTCTCTCTGGAAAGGCAGGGGTCCCCGAAGCTCCACAACCTCTCCTGCTCCTGACGCATCAGCCCTCTTCATCTCAGCGGTTCAGTGTTCTGTGTGGGATCCTAAGTAGCATTTCCCTAACAATCAGTGAGAGTGGACATCCTTCCATGTCATCATCTGTCATTTGTAAGGTGGAATGTATGGGGAAATGCTGTCTTGTTATAAATTATAAGAGTTTATTTTTTAAAAAGTATATTCAGGACGTAAGTGTTTCATTATGAATCATTTCAGTTCAGTTGCTCAGTCATGTCCAACTCTTTGCAACCCCATGAACCACAGCACACAGGCCTCCCTGTCCATCACCAACTCCAGGAGTCCACCTAAACCCATGTGCATCGAGTCGGTGATGCCATCCAGCCGTCTCCTCCTGCCCCCAGTCCCTCCCAGCATCAGGGTCTTTTCCAAGGAGTCAGCTCTTCACACTATGAATGTGTTCTATAAATATTCCTCCGCAGTCTCTAGCTTGACTTCTCATTTCTTAAAAATCTCTTTCAAAGAGTTAAAGTTTAAAATTATACTCTGAAGTCCAATATATCAATTTCTCCCTTTATGGTTTGTGTAAGAAACCAGTAACTTTCACTATTTTCTTTGCAATGGTTCTTTTTAAAATTCTGTATAAATGACATATAACCGTATATTGGTTTCAAGTGTACAACATGTTTCAATATTTGTATATATTTCATCTTCATTTTTTTTTGACCACACAACTTGCAGGATCTTAGTTCCCATACTAGGGACTGAACCTGGGCCCTGGGCAAGGAAAGCAGAGAGTCCTAACCACTGAATCGGCCGGGCATGCATTTGGGGCTGACAGCTTTTCTTCCTGTCGGCACCTGCTGCTTCCTGGCCTCCACTGTTCTGAGCAGAAGGCGGCTACTGAGAGCGTCTTTGCTCCCCTGCACGTACTGTGAGGTTCTCTCCCCCCGGTTTCCGAGTGTGCTCTTCGTCTCTGCTTCAGCATCTTCACTATGACGTGCCCCTATGTGTAGTCTCCTTTGTGTCTACTCTACCTGGTGTTGGTTAAGCTGCTGAATCTGTAAATTAACATTTTCACCAGAGGAGATATTTCCTATTATTATTTCTTCAAATGATGTTTGGGGTTAAAATTTGGGGGGCACCTATGAGCTTCATGATCCTAGAGAGTCAAATCTCTGCTTAGATTCGGGAAGTTCTCAGCCTGTGAGCAGCCGTTCTGCCTGCTTCTCCCTCTCTTCTCCTGGGACTCCAGGAACGTGCTGGCCGTTTCTCTATGGTGTCCCATCGCTCGCTGTTTCTCACTCCTTTCCCTCTGCTCTCCTCTGACTGTGAGTGCCTGCTCAGCCGCCAAGTCGTGTCTGGCTCTTTGCGACCCCAGGGACTGCAGTCTTGCCAGGCTCCTCTGTCTATGGGATTTCCCAGGCAAGAATACTGGAGTGGGTTTCCATTTCCCCCTCCAGGGGATCTTCCTGACCCAGGGAAGGGAAGACCACAGGAACACACACCTCCTGTGTCTCTGGCATTGGCAGGCAGACTCTTTGCCACTGAGCCACTTGGGAAGCTGCTTCCCCTTGACTGGATACCTTCAAATGGCCCGTCACTGAGTTCACAGACTCTTCCGCTTTGCTAAGTCTGCTGTAGATGCTTTCAGCTGCAGTTTTCACTTCACTCACTGTAATCTTCAGTCCAGAATTTCTATTTGGTTATTTTTATGATTCTTCTCTCTGTTAAGTGAATTTCCTTTGTGTGCTGTTTTCTTGATCCTGTTGAACTGTCTGTGCGTTCTTGTAGCTCCCTGAGCTTCCTTCAGATAGCCATCTTGAACTCTCTATCGGGCAGATCTCTGGGGCTCGTCAGTGGAACCATCGTATTCCTCTGGTGGTGTCGCGTTTTCTTGGTTGTTCCTGTTCCTTGCAGTCTTGTGTTGCTGTCTCTGCCCTGAGGCAGTGGTCAGCAGCTCTTTCCCCTGACTGCTTCTGGAGGGAGACGCCTTCCATCAGTCCTGCTAGGGCTTCTGAGACTTCCTCAGACCTACTGGCTTCTCATGCCCTCCTTGATCCTACAGAGCCAGGCTGTGTGCTGGCAGCCTTCCCAAGGGTGGGCTGAACGCTCATCTGTGCTTTCCCAGCTGCACAGGTCAGGCTGGCTTTCTGCACATGCCGCCAGCTTTCTGCCGGGGCTCAGCACACTGCCCCTGGGGATAAGCAGAGGGAGCTGGCTGACGGGTGGAGGCGTACAAGGGTGGTGCACGCAGCTTGGCAGGGGTGTCTGTGGGCAGCTGGGGAGATCTGCAGGTGAGGAGCCCCTAGCAGCTCGCTGGCAGTCTTCCTGCTAAGAGTCTGCGAGGGGCTCTGTGTTCCTCTGATGCCATCTGAGAGCCCTGGAGCTGCTCTCCAAGCCACTCCCTGTGCCCCGGGCACACAGCACACTGCAGCATCCTGGAGGGAGGGAAAGCCAAGCAGGCTATCCCGCAGCGTGCTGCATGGCCAGTGCGGCTGAGCACGTTCACGCGCTCCCTCCCCTCACGGGAGAAGTCTCAGGCTGAGCCGCTCTCTTGGCATAGAGCTGTGCCACCTTGGGGTGGGGGGGTGGCAACATGGGTACAGTGGACCTGCCATCTCACCCTCTTCAGTGCGTCCAGCCTTGGATTTTTTTTTTCCAAAAGCATGACTCCTGTACCTCCACAAAGGCCCCGGTCTGTGGTTACTGTCTAAAGTGGGATTCTCCGACAGAAAGCTCCGCCTACCACGCTGGTGACATCACTCCAGGCATCCCTGTGGACGCTGGTCCTGGACCCCTCCTCTCTGCCCCCTCTCAGCCAGGCGCTGGCACGCCTTTGTCCCCTTATCTCTTGTGTACACTTCAGAATCCTCTTTTGGATTTAGGGAGAACTAACACTGTTCGTTCTAACAACATTGTTAGGCTGCTGTCTTCCAGTTGTTAACAGAGTTGTTCCCTTCATTAATTTAGGTCTTATTTTTTAACATAGTTTTAAAATGTTTTCTATAAAAGCCTTCAGAGGGGAACCCTTGAATAAGGTCCAGGATGAAACACTGGCAGTTACTGGCTCCTGTTCATCCACGTCAGCTGATGTTATTTCAGGCATTTCTTAGGATTTAGGGATGTCAGTACAAGGATCAAAGACTGTCCTCTAAAATGTTTTTATGTACAACTATAATATTTGTAAGAAAAAATACTGCAGAGACCAGACTAACTGATCATCGATACTCACCCCAGACTTCATGTAAATAGGAGAAAACACCCAGCCAAGAGCACAGAGGATGAACGCGGCCTGAAGCCAAGAAGAGAAGAGCGATTACGTCAGCGTCCCATCTCGACCAGGCTCTTAAAGGGGCGGCAAACTCAGTTGCTAACTGTTTTGAGCCCAATAAATGCACCACTACTGGGAACCTTGCAAAAACCAGCCCAAGAATAAACCCTCTAGGAGAACAAAATTAACTTATAGGCACTTGAGCTTTGCCTATAAAGGTGCGTTCTTAGTATTTTCAGGGTGGGGGGGTTGTGCTTAACTAAGCCAATTTTCAAGGTGTTTATTAAAATTTATGTTTGCTTTGCTCTAGATAGGATCACAGATAACTGATCATTAAACAAGGAAAGATAGGTTGAAAAAAATAAGAAACCATTCAGAGAAACTGTACCAAAATTTACACAAGTTATTGAAATTAAGTAATACACTTTGCCTCAGCTTTCTTTACAAAGAAGAGGTAAGCTGAATATAAGGAGCTGCTATGCTAGTAAATTCTGAGAGGTGAACTGTGGTAAAGCCCAGGGCCCTTATCAGGCTTGGAGCTGAGTCTGTTAGAAGTGTTATTTCGTTTTTTAATCTACCAGGAGAAAGATGAGACCCAGAAAGAGGGAGCTTTCTGATTGATAAAAAAGGTCAGGTGATTTATACAGATATAGGTTAATTAACCCAAAACTTATAAATGCACATGTAATTTAGGTGAACAAACTCTACATCCTACAACATACATATCCATATCCCACAGATTAAAAATAAATAATCCATTTTATAAGCTTTATAGTTGAAACTGGTATTCATACATCAATTAGGAGTTTTATAGTAACCACCTGAATCTCTCAAAGAACTCAGCTGACCCTATCCTCAACGTTCAGCTGACTGACTCCCATACAGTGCAAAATCTGCATAATGCTAAATCTGCCTCAAAAACAAACTGGAAAATGACTCACCCAAGGGTGAAGCTGGAAGAGTTTGGACAGAATCAGGACTCAAACCCTAGTTCTTTTGATTCCACATACAGTGATCTCTAATCAAACACAAACTTGTCCCCACTTAAGTCAATTTAAAGATCTGTGAAATGAAAATACAGGTACTGTATTTACGGAAAAAAAATCTGTGTGTAAGTGGACCTGCATAGTTTAAACGTGTGCTGCTCAAGGGTCAACTGTACACTGGAAATGCTGCATACAGACAGACACACACACATGTACACATGTGTCTGTGTGCACAGACAGGAATGCTTGCGTTTGTGTGTATCTGTTACCATGATCCTACCTGACTAGTCTCCTAACTGTATTCCCACGGTCCCAGGAATAAAAACACTCTGTCTCTCTATTACTTTACTAGGAAGAATGAAAACTAGCACAGTCTTTTTGAGAAATGAAAGGCTTGGTAAAGTGGACCTGCATAGTTTAAACGTGTGCTGCTCAAGGGTCAACTGTATGCTGGAAATGCATGCATACAGACAGACACACACACATGTACACGTGTCTGTGTGCACAGACAGGAATGCTTGCGTTTGTGTATATCTGTTACCATGATCCTACCTGACTAGTCTCCTAACTGTATTCCCACGGTCCCAGGAATAAAAACACTCTGTCTCTCTATTACTTTACTAGGAAGAATGAAAACTAGCACAGTCTTTTTGAGAAATGAAAGGCTTGGTTCCTTTCTTCCACGACTTTCCAAGGAGTCTCTCACATTTGCTCAGGCCTCTCTGAACTTCATTTGGACAGAAGTGGAGGCTCGCTGCCACCAAAGGCACTACTCACGTTCCACTCGAAGGCCCCAACAGCAATCCCGGAAGACGACCCTTTTCCAGCCAGACCCATAAAGTGGCCAGTGCCAATATTTGAGGCAAAAAGAAAAGCACCTATCTGAAAATCAAAAGACAATTACAGATCAGAACTCTTATCCAACTCCAGAAACTAATTTTCACGAATGTAACCTCAAACTGAATTTCCCAGTTCCTCAAAGGAGATTACACCTTGGGCAGAATTCCCATTTGCATTTTGTCTATACTACAGCCTCACCATAAATCAGAAGCAAAGGGAAACAGGGACGGAGTGGAGGCAGCAGCACCACCCTCCTCACGTTGCCTGAAACCTAACCCTAACCCGAACCCGAACCCTAACCCGAACCCGAACCCGAACCCGAACCCGAACCCGAACCCGAACCCTAACCCTAACCCTAACCCGAACCCGAACCCTAACCCTAACCCTAACCCTAACCCCAACCCCACTGACAGTTTCTTGCAACTGCAGAAACATCAGCAGGCGTGTGACTTCATCACTGTCTGAGGTTGATTTAGAAACACTTAACAACTGAGCTGACTGTAAGAGAGCGGTTTAAACACTAAGGTGTGAATATGATGAAACACAGGGCAGCCTACAGGAAGGCTACAGGAGCTCTGTCCAGTGACGCGAATGAGGCGAGCAACATTCGTAACTGAATCTTATCCAAACAAACCCGAACCCTAACCCTAACCCCACTGACAGTTTCTTGCAACTGCAGAAACATCAGCAGGCGTGTGACTTCATCACTGTCTGAGGCTGATTTAGAAACACTTAACAACTGAGCTGACTGTAAGAGAGCGGTTTAAACACTAAGGTGTGAATATGATGAAACACAGGGCAGCCTACAGGAAGGCTACAGGAGCTCTGTCCAGTGACGCGAATGAGGCGAGCAACATTCGTAACTGAATCTTATCCAAACGCATTGTGCACACGTGTGTGCCTGTGTTTATATGCAGATGGGTGGGATTCTGGCAGTGCATGTATAAAAATACTTTCAGGGACTGGAATCACTGCTATAGAAATAGAATAGGGAGAAAACTTCAAGTTCTATAATTGGATTTTAACTTTGTGTTTTTTTTTTACAACCAGCATCTGTTACTTTCAAAATAAAAAAATCCCAGAGGCATTTAAAATGAACAAAATCCCTCCTAAACCAATAATAGCTTTTTAGTTGAGTAGAGATAGCCATAAAAATCCAAACCCAAATACTGTACTGTATTGGAAAGAAGATCACTGAAAAACGAGTTATTAAGAGAGGCTGAAAATAACAAGGCCTTTTAGGCAAAAACAAAAAAAACAAAGCACTGACAAAATTAACACACGATAAAGTAGCATTCAGTACCAAAAGCATTAAATATGACAGAAGTTTGTTTGTTTTTTTAAACCATGAAGTGTAAAATGCACTAGTTAAGACACAGCTGAGAATATACAGGCACCAAACACCTCAGCAGCAATGAATATAAGGCAAACAAACCTTAGGAGTGGCACATACTAATTACTTAGGTAGTTATTTTTACTTGCTACCTTTATCATGTGGTCCACTGAAGAAGGGAATGGCAAGCCACTTCAGTATTCTTGCCTTGAGAACCCCATGAACAGTATGAAAAGGCAAATGATAGGATAGCAAAAGAGAAACTCCCCAGGTCAATAGGTGCCCAATATGCTACTGGAGATCAGCGGAGAAATAACTCCAGAAAGAATGAAGGGATAGAGCCAAAGCAAAAACAATCCCCAGTTATGGATGTGACTGGTTATGGATGCTACTGGAGATCAGCGGAGAAATAACTCCAGAAAGAATGAAGGGATAGAGCCAAAGCAAAAACAATCCCCAGTTATGGATGTGACTGGTGATAGAAGCAAGATCCGATGCTGTAAAGAGCAGTATTGCATAGGAACCTGGAATGTCAGGTCCATGAATCAAGGCAAATTGGAAGTGGTCAAACAAGAGATGGCAAGGGTGAACGTCGACATTCTAGGAATCAGCGAACTAAAATGGACTGGAATGGGTGAATTTAACTCAGATGACTATTATATATCCATGGGATTCTCCAGGCAAGAATACTGGAGTGGGATGCCATTCCCTTCTCCAATTAAATGAAAAAGTAGGCTAAAAAGTCATCATTTATTAATTAACTATAAATAAATGCCCACTGTGAGCTATGTGCCAGGCAGCATTGCAAGTGCCAGACACTAGTGAGTGAGAGAGATCCTTGCCTTCATGAAGCTAATACTCTGTCACACAAGAGCACGAACAGAATAAGTAGGGGAATAAGAATAAGTAGTTTTGTAGCACAGTGGCCAGTGGTAAGCAGGAAACTCCTAGAGGAGGAGAAGGTAGGCAGACAGAGAATGCCAGGTCGCCAGGTGGAGTGTGACTGCAGGGTTAAGAAGCCAGGGGGATGGGAAGGAAGCAGCCAGGGGGCCTGAACGAGTGGCTGGTGAGGCAGCAGCAAAGCTGGGAAGCCCAGGGGCGACCCCGGGCAGGAGGGGCACCGAGCTTCAGTCTCACCATCATGAGCCCGGTGAGAGGCGGCCTGGGCACCAACCCGGGAACGAGCCATGTATACCCCTGGACAGCCACTGCCTGAGCAGAAAGCAAGCTGGAGTGCAACACTACCCTGTGACTGCAATTCCTTTTAGTAACGCCATACCAGTTTATGCATTAGGCAGTAACTCTGAGAATGAAAACAGAAGTCACATCCAACGCCCACTCTGCACTGAGCACTCAGAGAGCAGGACGCGCTCCATCTGGTCTGGGTCCCAGACCAGAGCAAGGCTCCGTACCTCCCAGGCGCCTAGACGTGGCTGCTGGACTCAACTGAGCTAAGGGACCCTTATGTAAGAAGCTACTTGAGAGCTAAGGGAGCCTCTAATGAGGTGACTTTCCTGATTTAGCAACTTTAAACCATGCGGGGTAATAAACAAATCCACGCGCAGCTCCACAGGGGGCCCCACGGGGCATGCTCACCTGCCACCACACCAGGTTCCGTCCAGCCAGGAAGAAGTCCTCTACCGTCCCACGACTGCACGACACGATAACCTTAAAATGGGGTGGGGGGAGTCCAAGCAACCAGTGATGACCTTCGTTCACAGCTCAATGTCCTTTGCAGAGATCCCACTCCCGTCTTTGTTTTGTTTGTTTAGGAACAGAAGTCTCTGCCACTGAGTTAGAAGAGGGCTCATGGTCCCTCCCAGCTGTGAGACTGCACGGCTTTTCCATTTCTTTACACTCCTGTGAAAACCATATTGCTTTATTCCCCACCCCCACCCCGCCCCAAATGGTTAACCAGTGCCGTGGTTCCCATCAGAGTCTGGGAGATGAGTGGTTTGCAAATGCCTTAATCGACTGGGAATGGAGAAGGTGAACACGCCCAGCTTCTTCCAGGAGGGCAGTCACGCTGCCAAGACTATGGTGTCCTCCCCACGCACCCAGAGGCTCTCTTCTCTGGTCCCCAGCTCTGATCCTCAGACTCCAATATGGTCAAGGGACAATCCCAGGGTTTCTTGGATTGCCTAAAACAGCAGGACCCAAGGATGACCGCTGGTTGACAAAAATGCGTTTCTGTGGAAAGAGTGAGCTTATGACAGCCATCCAGAGTATCTGCACTATAACCAAGTCCCCTCACATCACCAAAGAAAAGCTCTCTAAGTCAGGCACTTGAAGCCAGACTCATCCGTCCATCCACTAAGTGCTAATCAAGAGCGTATGATGCTCAGAGGTGGCCTTTCCGAAGGAAGGCGCCAGCAGGCCTTGGGGACACGCGCACTAGGATTTTCAGAAGGAATTTACAAAATGTGCTAAGATGAATAAAATCACCCTCTCTTTCCATTAGAGAAAGAACCAGACGGGAAGAGAGGAGGTCCTGGGAAGAAGGTGGTTACACACATCTTGCCCCTTCCTTCCTCCCCGCTCTCCTTCTAGAATGATCCACTGACCACCGGCAGGAGGGCTGCTGGGGCGGAAGGTGCATTCACCACTTTCTCAAAGATCTCAGGCTGAGACCGATAACCGAGACAAACAAACAAATATGTAAATTTTTCCCCCTTAAGCATCTTAAAGGACCCAAGATACCTGCAACAAAGACAAGCTTTCCCTGTGGGGCTTCATGGACGGAAGCTGATGAATGAGTTCAGAAAGGAGCAAATGTGGGCAATTCCTATCAGTAAAGAAAAGGGTGGTTTGCTTAATAACCAGAAGAAAATAAAGCTCGAGTCTTCCAACACATTATATACAAAAGCAAATTACAGATGTTCAAGAGATTTAAATACTTGTAAAAAAAAATCCATAAAATATTAGAAGAAATTTAGAATAATATTTGTATATCCTTGGAGTGGGGAAAACCTTCCTGAGCAAGTAGGAATGAAATCTAGATGTAAAAGAAAGGAGAGATTTTGATTTATTGAAGTGTCAGAAAGATGCCAGTAACAGTCTAGACCAAGGGTTCTCAACCCCACCCTCCAAGGGACACCTTGCATTGTCTGGAGATATTTCTGGCTGTGAAGGGGTAGGGCTTGGGGTGCTTCTAAGCATCCTATAGTATGCAGGAAAGACCCCCACAACAAGGAATTATCTGGTCCCACACGTCAGTAGTCCTGAGGCTGAGAACATGATAGTTTGGGAGAAACAGATTAGCCAACTCAAATGACAGACAAGCTGATAAAACGCAAGGTTGAACAACCCAATTCAAAACTGGGCACACAACCTGGCTATTCACAGAAGAATCAGTGGACGGCAAGCTCCGAGGAGAGACGGTCAGCTTCACAGGAGGCGGGGTCTAGAAAGTGCAAGTCAAAGGTGCAGTGACTTATCACACTCATCAGCCTGCCCCCACCTCCTTCCCAAAATTAAGTTAGAAGTAACACACCGGGTCAGCGAGAGCCTGGGGCAAGGGTGTGCTCATATGCTACGTAGCAGTTCCAATTTCAGGAATCCATGCTACGCAGATTAAAGGCACAACACGTTAAAAACTACGACCCGGCGATAACCTCAGGGTCGGCGAGTAGGCAAGAGCTGAACCACACACATCTGTCTATCGTGCAACTGATGCAGACACCAGCTAGATCCCTACATGCAGCCCAGGAGCACTTCGCAGCGTGTGCTAAGGGGGAGGCAGGTGTGTGACATGACCACACTGAAAAACCAAAACGCAAAAGCTCTGCCTGTGTGTCTGTGTTGCTGTTTAGTTGCTAAGTCCTGTCCAGCTCTCTGGGACGCCATGGGCTGTAGCTTGCCAGGCTCCTCCGTCCGTGGGTTCCCCAGACAATACTAGAGTGGGTTCCCACTTCCCTTTCAGGGGTGTGTCTCTGTAAGCACTGAGAAAGGGGAGGAGGAACACACGGCCCCTGGGGATCTCAGGGGCTGGAAAAGGATGAGGAAAGAACAGTAACCGCTTCTGACAGTTAATGAATCTTTTACTTCTTATAATTAACATGTGATTAAAAACAATATATGAATTTTTAAGAGGACCAAAGGAAAAATAACAATAGAGAGAAGGAAAAAGATGGGCGCATTCTGGACAACAGCGCACGCTTTTTGGCCCCTAGAGGAACAAAAGGAACAGCAGGTTTCCTTTGGAAGAGTCCAGATGGTTCACAGGTCCTCTGAGGTTGGCCAGACCTAGGCCCCAGCTGGGCCCAGAAGAAAACGGGGTGGGGCTTCCTAATTAAGGGCAGCAGGGGGAAGGGCCCCAAACAAGCGCGCACGGTCTAGAGCCCAGCCGAGGCTGCCTAGAAGGGTGCTCCTCGCGTGCGAGTGTGCTCGGTTAGGTCCGACTCCTGGTGACCCCGTGGAGTGCAGCCCACCAGGCCCCTCCGTCCATGGGACTCTCCAGGCAAGAACACTGGAGTGGATTGCCATTTCCTCCTCCAGGGGATCTTCCCGACCAGGGATCGAACCCGCATCTCTTGCATCTCCTGCACGGGCCGGCAGGTTCTTTACCACTCTGCCACCTGGAATGTTTCTCATAATGGAAGCCAATTTGGAAAAAAAAAAAATCATTCATTTGAATGATCTAGATAAATCTCAGACTTTTTTCCACTTGGAAGAGATTTAAAAAATTCTCTTAAGAAGATGAAGACCATATTTCCATTACTCTATCTGCCCACTCACACAGCATGGTGACTGTCAAGAGACTGCCCAAAGATCCTGCTTGGAAGGGTCAGATTCTGCTCACTACGATCCTGCTCCTAACCTCATGAAGCACTCCGCTTAAAGGTCACATGGGCAGGAAAGCTCCAGCTGGTGGGGAGAGGCCCAGAAGGAAATCTCCCCCCAGTCAGCAAACAGTGACATTGCCACCAGGTACTCCTGCTCATAAAGCAGGCCAGGGAGAGGCTTCTGATGGCTAACAGCTTAGCCAATGGCACACCAGGACCAAAGCCAGAGTCTTCTGCCCTGCCCTCTGACCTTTTGCTGTCTGGCTCTGAGGGTATATCAAGGGACATCCCTGTGAGTGCTTACAAGTTAAGCAAGCAGCCGACTCATCGGAATAGACTTTGATGCTGGGAAAGGCTGAAGGCAAAAGGAGCAGGGGCCAGCAGAGGATGAGATGGTTAGACAGCAACAATGACTAAACGGACATGAACTGGAGCAAATTCCGAGGGAGAGGAGCTTGGCGTGCTGAGGTCCATAGCGTCACGAAGAGTCGGACACGACTTAGTGACTGCGCAAGAGGTGAAGCGTTAGCAGGCAGATGGCAGAACCACAGACGCGGCATCCAACCTATGAAGAGGACTTTACGCTAGAGAGTATGGAAGTGCTCAATCAAATTCAGTGGCATACTTACGGCCCTGAAACACCTGTGACCTTTGAGGTTGCCAGCGAGGGCCTCTGCATGGCTACCCTCGTGCCTCAGGAAGGGGCAGCTCCAGGTTCAAAGCTGCACGCCACCGCCCCCTGTGCTTCCTCAGCCTCTTCAAGCCTGTTTTTCCTCCTCTGTGACCCGCAGCCTGGTCATGAGGATGCGCCACACTTAAAGCCCTCAGTACCCAGCCCGGCCCTGGAGGGGCCTGCGGGCACGACTGCGACCGTCACCACAGCAGCTGCGTGCTACACAGAGCGCGGGTGCCAGGCCCTGGGCTGCACAGGGATGCCGGGGAGCGCCCGGCAAAGGGCTGCGCAGGAGCAGGACGGGAGGGCGGCGGTGGGGGCCAGGAGACGGGAGCTGAGGGTCGGAACGGGCCTGGGGTTCATCCCTCCCCGGCCCCGCCCCAGGCCCCGCTCACCCAGAGCGCGATGCCCAGAACCAACAGGAAGTACAAAGCGATCACCAGGGCGTCCAGGGTACTGACGGAGCTGAAGAGCTGAGCCGTCCAGCCGAAGCCCTGCCAAGTG
>SJXQ01002531.1:21160-37906 GCA_006408695.1 Aepyceros melampus
CGTGAGCACCGCCGCCGGCTGGAGGCTGCAACGGCCTCAGCGGGGCTCCGGCGCCTCGGCGCGGGGCGCGCTGGGAAGGGCCGCGGGGCACGCTGGGAAGGGCCGCGGGGCAGCCTGGGCGTCCCGGCAGGCCCTGCGCGGCCCGATGCCTACTGTCTGGAGGCCGCTCTTCGAGGGCAGCCCGCTGCCTGCCAGTCCAGGCCCAGCGCCGTCCGTCTGGGAGCCAGAATCGCTCTGCCCTGGACCGAGAGCTGGTCGTGGGGTGCGGTTGGCTTAAGGCTACCGAGCCGCATGGAGCCTGGGGTGGTGGAAACCAGCAACACCCCTCCTGTCGTTATTTACCATTTCGATCTTCTGTTCTTTGTGGGTTTGGGACATTGACTTGGATTTATTAAAATATTGCATTTGAATATTATGTATCCAGAGTCCTGAGTTTTCTTGGTTCCCCCTCTCCTCTTAAATTCTGCATCGAGGAAGCTGCCTTGCTCGCCTCCCCCTAATCTTGGCCCTGAGTGGACCCGCTGATCACAGAGGGTCCTCAGCTCTCTGCAGTTTGATCTTTTATGGGTGATATGCGAATTCTCAAGCTGGGCCAAGCCTTACTCTCCTTGGTGTGCTTCTCTGCTGAGTTGAAATTCTAGAAATCTTGGTCAATAATACAAATAACAGTAACAATAATAAGAGCTAACACACGGACTTAGTTCTGTGCACTTTATATGTATTAACCCGTTTGTATGCATGCTAAGTCGCTTCGGTCCTGTCCGATTCTTTGCGAGCCCGTAGACTCTAGCCGGCCGGGGTCCTCTGTCTATGGGACTTTCCAGGCAACGGTACTGGAGGGGGTTGCCGTGCCCTACCCCAGGGGATCTTCCCCCCGGGGATGGAACTGCACCTCTTAAGTCTCATGCATTGCCAGGCGGGTCCTTTACCGCTAGCTGCCACCTGGGAAGCCCATTAACCCATTTGATTCTCCCCCAAAACCAGTCAGTCTGTGGCTAGGACTGCAGGGCATGAGGCTTGAACTGGTCAGAAGTCTATGGCCTCAGCTTCTTGAGCAGAACTCTGTGTCCTAGCTTAGATCAGCACTATTCAAAAGATATAATGTGAAGCACGGATCTTCATTTTTTCCAGCTTGATTGAGGTATGATTTGCAAACAAAAGTTGTACATTTAAGATGTATGATGCAATGTTTGGTGTAAGTATGCATTGTGAGGTAATTACTATAATCAAGCTAATATCAGTCACCTCAGCTGGCATTTTTCCTGTGTGTAGTGAAAACGCTTGAGATCCTTCTTAGAAAATTTCAAGTATACAATATGTTATTAACAGCACAGTAACAAAGATCCATTTAGTCAAGGCTATGGTTTTTCCTGTGGTCATGTATGGATGTGAGAGTTGGACTATGAAGAAGGCTGAGCGCCAAAGAATTGATGCTTTTCAAGTGTGGTGTTGGAGAAGACTCTTGAGAGTCCCTTGGACTGCAAGGAGATCCAACCAATCCATTCTAAAGATCAACCCTGGGTGTTCTTTGGAAGGAATGATGCTAAAGCTGAAACTCCAGTACTTTGGCCACCTCATGCGAAGAGTTGACTCATTGGAAAAGACTGATGCTGGGAGGGATTGGGGGCAGGAGGAAAAGGGAACGACAGAGGATGAGATGGCTGGATGGCATCACCGATTCGATGGACCTAAG
This sequence comes from Aepyceros melampus, assembly GCA_006408695.1. NCBI lineage: Eukaryota > Metazoa > Chordata > Mammalia > Artiodactyla > Bovidae > Aepyceros > Aepyceros melampus. The sequence continues at coordinate 22,854 of SJXQ01002531.1, forward strand.
TTTCAGTAACTCCGGGAGTTGGTGATGGACAGGGAGGCCTGGCGTGCTGCGATTTATGGGGTCGCAAAGAGTCGGACATGACTGAGCGACTGAACTGAACTGAACTGAGTCGCTATGCTGTACTTTAGGTCTTTAGAATTTATTCCTCTTATAACTGAAGGTTGGTATCCTTTGATCCATATCTCCCTTTTGCTCCTAGTCAACCACCCTTCTATTCTCTGTTACTATGAAGGTTTTGTTTATTTTGTTTAAGATTTCACATGTAAGATCATGCAATATTTGCCTTTCTGTCTGGTTTATTTCACTTAGCATAATGTCCTCCAAGTGCCTCTCCATTGTTGCAAATGGCAGATTTCGCATTTCTTAATCCATTCATCTGTTCATGAACGCTTAGCTCTTTCCGTATCTTGGCTGCTGTAAATAATGCTGTAATGAACAAAGGAGTGTAGATATCACTCTGAGATAGTAATTTTATTTTCTTTGGACATATACCCAGAAGTGTGATTATTAGATCATAGGATAGTTCCATTCTTAATATTTTGAGGAAACTCCATGCTGTTTTACATAGTGGCTGTACCACTTTACATTCCAATCAGCAGTGTACTGGTATTCCCCTTTTTCCAGTACTTACCGATACTTGTTATCTTTTGACTTTTTTGCTAGAAGCCATCCTAACAGGCAAGAGGTGATATCTCACTGTGACTTTCACTTATATTTTCTTGGTGATTAGTGATATTGAGCATCTTTTCATATACCTGTTGGCCATTTTTATGTCTTCTTTAGAAAAATGTCTATTTAGGAGCTTTGCCCAGATTTTAATTGGGTGCTGTTGTTGTTTTGCTGTTGATTGTGTGAGTCCCTTATGTGTTTTGGACATTGACCCCTTGCTGTATTGTTCTTTTTTTGCTGTTGATTGTGTGAGTCCCTTATGCGTTTTGGACATTGACCCCTTGCTGGATGCATTGCTTGCGAGCGTTCTCTCCCATATTCTTTAGGCTGCTTTTTCACTTTGTGTATTGTTTCCTTTGCTGTAAAAATTAAAGATTTCCAGTAGCTACATTTAAAACAGTAAGCAGGTAAAAATAATCTAAATGATAAACTTATTTTAGTTAAGCCAATATGTCCAGTAAGCCCAAATAGTAACACTTCAATAATACAGTCGATGTAAAACCTGTTGGACTATTGTATACCTATACATTTCCACATTAAGTCTTTGAAACCTGGTGTATATTTTACACTTACAGCACGCTTCAACTTGCATGCTACCTTTTCATCAGAAATGCTTTATCTGTCTTTAGATTTAACAAAATTCACAGTTTAAAAAAACAGGTTTACTTACTACATTGCTCTAAATATACTTGAAACTTTTCCAGAGCTGAATATAGTATCAAACTTTCATTTTCCCTTGTCAGTGACAAAAACAGTTCACCTTTTTAGATGAATTGATTTGACTTTGACACAAAAGCCCATCAGTTTCAAAGTTATTATGTCTTTCCAAATTAAGTAATTCACTAACTCTTGTTGAGTGAGTATCATTAACATTGAATTCAGAGGCATGATATAATTTGAAAAGTGTCTCTAAATTGATCAGTATCACAAAGCACTCTTCGTTCAAATTTTTCTTTGATTTTTTTGCTACCAATTACATAACCACAGCCAGTTAAAGTTAAAATCTTTAACATATTGACATGTCAGAAGAATGTGTAAAATAATTTTTATAGATTTTTATTATGAAGCTTCCCAAGCAAAAATTCACATATCCAAGTATAAGGGTATCTAGCTAATGGGCTTCCCTGGAGGCTCAGATGGTAAAGAGTCCACCTGCAATGCAGGAGACCCTGGGTCGGGAAGGCCCCCTAGAGGAGAGCATGGCAACCCACTCCAGTATTCTTACCTGAAGAATCCCATGGACAGAGGATCCTGGTGACCTACAGTCCAAAGGGTCGAAAAGATTCGGACACGACTGAGAGACACAGCACAGCACATAAGCTTTTCCTGTTTTCAACTATTCAAATTTGGCTCAGTCATGCTGCTGCTGCTGCTAAGTCGCTTCAGTCGTGTCGGACTCTGTGCGACCCCATGGACTGCAGCCAACCAGGCTCCTCGGTCCATGGGATTTTCCAGGCAAGAGTACTGGAGTGGGGTGCCATTGAGTATAAGTATGTATAAATACAGACTGCCATTTTTGGACCTTCACTTATTGAATATTCAACAAACATTCCTTTCATTTCTAGAAAATCTTGAATTGAAATTAACATTACAGTAATTCTTTGTAAAATTTCCAAGATTCAGCCAATGAGCATTGGCAAAGGCACGGCAACAAATTCATAGCCTTCTACTTCTCTCGACAGTTCTATAAAATAGTGATGCTTTGCGTTAGCTGCAGATATACACTAGTGATTTAAACGACTGTACCTGTCTGTGCTGCAAGCACATAAGCTTTTCCTGTTTTCAACTATTCAAATTTGGCTCAGTCATGCTGCTGCTGCTGCTAAGTCGCTTCAGTCGTGTCGGACTCTGTGCGACCCCATGGACTGCAGCCAACCAGGCTCCTCGGTCCATGGGATTTTCCAGGCAAGAGTACTGGAGTGGGGTGCCATTGAGTATAAGTATGTATAAATACAGACTGCCATTTTTGGACCTTCACTTATTGAATATTCAACAAACATTCCTTTCATTTCTAGAAAATCTTGAATTGAAATTAACATTACAGTAATTCTTTGTAAAATTTCCAAGATTCGGCCAATGAGCACTGGCAAAGGCACGGCAACAAATTCATAGCCTTCTACTTCTCTCGACAGTTCTATAAAATAGTGATGCTTTGCGTTAGCTGCAGATATACACTGAGTGATTTAAACGACTGTACTTGTCTGTGCTGCTTTTCATAAACTCTTGCTATAAAAACTAAGCACAAAAGTTTTAAATATATATCACAAATTTGAATAAAGCAGTTTACCTTCTGTATTTTATAATCCCATTAAATCTGGAGTCTTAACCTGAACGCTGGTAGAACAGTGTCTGTCATGATAAAAAACAAACAATACAGCAACTATATTCCCTTCAGATTTAGCTGAAATTCTTCTTTGACAATGTCACAGTTTTAAAAGATCCAAGTCACAAATTCAATTTTTTTTTTTTTTGCACTGCAGCTTGTGGGATCTTAGTTCCCCAAACAAGGATCAAACCCGGGTCCCCTGGCAGTGGAAGCAGGGAGACCTAACCACTGGACCACCAGGGAATTCCCAAAGTTCAATCTGTTAGGTCAACGATTGGCCACATTTCCTCCTAGGTCTGGATGTCCTTTGAGACAAAAGGTATTCAGAATATTCACTGGGCAGGGCCTCATGTCACATGACTAGACTAAAACTAAAGAGAAATACTTGCAAAGTTACACATTTCCAATCCACTTTTGCTCTTATTGGAAAGACCTTGTATTCCATGGGCAATTGTTCTGAGGCTTTAATTGAAAAATCTCCCACTTTTTGTAAAATATCTTTTGAATAGTATTTTCCTCATAATTTCCTAACACATTTCCACAACCGAAACAACTCCCTTTGTCACCTTTCCATCATTTTTTTTTTAACCACAGAGCAAACATTTTAAAAAATCAAATCCACTATGCAGTTGTTAAAATTTCATATTAGTGTTCACTGTATTACCTTTATTTTTCACACACCCAATAAATATGTCTACCATGAAGAGTGAAAAGTGTGTTAGTTACTCAGTTGTGTCCAACTCTTTGCAACCCCAAGGACTATAGCCTGCCATGCTCCTCCGTCCGTGGGATTCTCCAGGCAAGAATGCTGCAGTGGGTAGCCATTCCCTTCTCCAGGGGATCTTCCCCACCCAGAATCAAGCCAAGGTCTCCCGCACTGCAGGCAGATTCTTTCCTGCTGCACCGCCAGGGAAGCCTGGGCCTCCTCCACTACATACATAGACATGGTGCCCTTTAGATGAAATGATTCCTCACTGTTACAAAGTGACCCCTCTTGGACCTGGCAGTGTTCTTTGCTCGGAAGCCAATAACGTTAATATATCCTCCTTGAGCTTTCTTTAGTGGGATTCTCCAGGCAAGAATGCTGCAGTGGGTAGCCATTCCCTTCTCCAGGGGATCTTCCCCACCCAGAATCAAGCCAAGGTCTCCCGCACTGCAGGCAGATTCTTTCCTGCTGCACCGCCAGGGAAGCCTGGGCCTCCTCCACTACATACATAGACATGGTGCCCTTTAGATGAAATGATTCCTCACTGTTACGAAGTGACACCTCTTGGACCTGGCAGTGTTCTTTGCTCGGAAGCCAATAACGTTAATATAACCTCTTTGAGCTTTCTTTTGTTTAGAGTTGCATGGTATATCTCTATCATTTTATTTTCAACCTATTTGTACTGTTTTATTTGAAGCAGACTTCTTGTAGCAAGTGTAAACTGGGTCTTGCTTTTTATGTGATCAGAAACCTAGACTCTACTCAGCGCGTCTGGGCCGCTTGCGTTTGCCGTGGCTGCTGCTGGCACACCATCGTGCGGCTGTTTGTCCCGTGTTTTCGGTCTTTCTTTTCACTAATCGACATATGTGTATGCGTGTGTATGTGTGTGTGCATACACTCACACGTGTGTGTGTTTTCCCCTCCTTTGCCAGTTCATTAGCTGTAACTCTCCGTTGTGTTTTCAGTGGTTGCTTTAGGGCTTATATCATATTCACATCTTCAACCCAAGCACGCTCACCTTCAAGTGATACTTACTCCATGTCGGCTACAGAGTAAGAACTTTATAATAGTGTACTTCCATCTCTCTCCTCCTAGGCTTTGCAATATTTTTGGCATATATTGTTATGCATTTTGCATTTTTATTTATAAATGGTACTATTTCTCGTAACAGCTTCTTATCCTTCAACAAGATGTAAATAACTTTAGAAGTCTCTATATTTGCCCACATTGTTACCATTTCTAGCTAATGGGAATGCTCTGGACACAAGTCCCTTTTTGGACATAAGAGATGGAAATAAGCTTCATTAATTGCAGCTGATTGCTCTAGCATCTCGACAAAACCCTGGGGCATGGGTTACTTCCCAGACTGATCCAGTTAAATCTGGGCTCATTTGCAAGGATCGTTTCTGAGGTCAGTGTTTGAGATTCGTTCTGACCTCTTTTTAGTTGTCCCTTTTTCTCTGGTAAATTAGCAGCCGATGATTCAACTTATACCTAAAGACACTACAGTCTCCTTTTAATCGCTCTTGACCTCAAACTCAGTTGTTTTGAACTTCCTCATACTCTGCTGCAAATAAAGTCAGCTCGTTTACGGAAGGGCTTAGAACAGTTGTTTTGTCTTTCCCTCTCCCGGAAAAAACCTCTGAGCCGCCGCTCCGAGGCTGAGGCAGGGGCCGTGGTGTCATCTCTCGGGATGACAATCCTGTTTTAGGAGGTGGCCGTCACCAGGGCACCTTTGATCTGCGTGACTCGCTTCTTCCAGCGTGGAATGCGCACTTTACAGGCGAGTCAGGCTAGGCTGATGGATGTCCTGGTGTTTTCGACGTGCAGAACCTCCGTGTCACAAACTTCACTCACCTGGAATGGAGCCTCTGCAGCAGGTGGCTAGGGGTGGCAGGGTGGGATGGAAACCACTGAAGACCGCTCCTCTCAGGAAGATGTCACTTTGGTCTGGAGCTGGGTGGGAAGGGTGCCCTGAGTGTGGCCTTGCCTGCACCCAGGGGGAGTGGAGGTGCCATCATGGGGGACTGGTGGAGGGAAGAAGGAAATAGGTCGTGGCTGTAATGCTACAGACTTTCACTGCCTTTGCCAAGTTGTAGTAGATTTTCTTGAATAAATATTTCATTTTTTGTATGCCTTTAGGCTCATTTCCAGAGGCATTATAGAGAGACTTTACATGTATATAAAGATGGTATATATTTATATAGAAATAATATATTATTTCTTAAAATGCATATGTATAGATTTAAAATGTATAAATAATAAACAAATAAATACACTTGTATATTATATCTATATGGTATATACTTGGCATTATACAGGGTATATACTTATATAGAAATAACACGCTGCTGCTGCCGTTAAGTCGCTCAGTCGTGTCCGACCCTGTGCTACCCCATAGACAGCCTCCCACCAGGCTCCCCCGTCCCTGGGATTCTCCAGGCCAGAACACTGGAGTGGGCTGCCATTTCTGTTTCCAATGCATGAAAGTGAAAAGTTAAAGGGAAGTCGCTCAGTCGTGTCCAACTCTTCGTAATCCCATGGACTGCAGCTTACCAGTCTCCTCCATCCACGGGGTTTTCTAGGCAAGAGTACTGGAGTGAGTTGCCATTTCCTTCTCCATATAGAAATAACATATTATTTCTTAAATTCATATTATAAACTATATAAATAATAAACAGAAATATATAGTTATACATACACAACTATAAACCTATATTTATGTTATGTAAATATATAACTAAATAAATGTATTTATATAGTATTATAAACATTTATTTGTATATGATAAATATGTAATTCTAAATATACAAATAAATATATTTGAACACCATAATAAATTTAAAAATAATTTTCACGACTTTCGCTGGGGAATGTGTCTGTGGTTCACTTCACGCTGTTTCAGAATGGGAACTGTCCACCTCCCAAATGGGCTTTTGAGATTCCAGAAGTGGACACCTAACTGGATGCTTAGGGAAGAAAGGAACAGGGAGACTTGAGGTTAGACATTCCTAGTGAGTCAAACCTATCTTCTTTTTTAATTAAACAAAATTTTTTTTTTTGCTGGTCATACATTAGTTGATAGACTAACACTCTTGCTACCTTGAAGTTTAACTTTCTGAGCCCTTTGGGGTGAAGAACACTCATAACCTCATGCCACCTTCCATTCCCATCTCCCACTTCCCCCTGGAAGGTGTCCTCTGCTTGGTTTTGGCAAATATACACATATATTTAATTTTTGTTTCGAATCCACATCCCCCTGTAGCAGAAGCTGGAGTGTTAACCACTGGGCAACCAAGAAGTCCCAGCTCCGGTTTTTAGATCCGAGGCAGCAAGCGTCTGGAGACGACCCCTGTTTCTAGGGCGCCTTTGGATGCTGCGTCGGGTCAATCGGGGTCGCGTCAGAAGGCAAACCACACCAGTAACGTGAGACCCACTCGGCACGACCGAGGGTAGATGACGCTGGAAGGGTCGCAGAGGGCGCCGAGGGGCCTCCCGTGCGCCGCGCAGCCTGCAGGGCGGGGAAGGCTGGACGGCGAGGAAGCGGCTCGCACAGGCTGACTGCCCTTTCCGGAGGCGAAGCCGCTGGCCACAGGGCAGGCCGGGCCCGGAGCCGGGAGTGTCGCCGCGGCGGGGCTGCGGGGCGACGGGCGGCGGGCGCGGTGGCACGGGAAGACAGCAACGGCAGCCGGGGCTTTATCTGTGGCTTACTGACCTTCCCCCACTGCCCGTCCAGAATCTGGAAAACGGAGGCCGGGGCCTTCTAGAAGATTCCCTATTGCAGCGAGTCAAGGACAAGCCTTTGGTGGTCAGCAATCTGCGGGGCGGTTGGGAGTGCGGAGAGCTATATAATAACGGGCCTACATTCGCTACGGAACCTGGGTTTCTCCTTTTCCCATGGGCCCAGGCCCAAACCCGAAACACCAGAGGTTTGCAGCAGAGAGCGGGCTCCTCCGCGAGGCAGCCAGGCAAGGAGACCCGGGCACGCTCCGGAAGCCGCCTCCCTGCGGGCGCGGGCTGGGCGCTCGCGGATGGAGACCAGGCAGCCGGCGGCGCGGCGCGGGGAGCCTGCGCGCGGAGAGCGTGGGCAGGGGCGGCGCCGCGGCCGCGCGGGACCCGAGCTCCGCCTCTGCGCTCGCCGCGCGCGGGGGGCGGGGCCTCCAGGGCCCGGCCACGCCCAGTGGGCGGGGCGGCCGTCCCTCCAGTCCTAAGCTCAGCTCCAGCCAGGCGCCGCTGGGTCCCGCTTCCCAGAGAGCAACCCGGGCGGGTATTTGATCGTTCTGGCCTCGTGACTGGAGGACACGCGAGTCTTTTTTAAGACTTGATTAAATCTAATCAAGGCCCTTGATCAGCGCGGGCAGGCGGAATGGATTTGATCACGACCCGCAGTTTCCCCATCTCAGGGGCCGCCCTCACCCCCACCTACCCTACCGAAGGTGGGGGCATCGGGGCTGAGATCTGGGGTGACACATAAAATCAGGTGAAGTCTTGGGACAGGGGGCCGATTCCAGGTCCTAGGGTGCAGGAAAAACCTACCTGGCCCCTGGCTAGACAGCGTGGAGGGCGTGGCCCGGGCTGGTGCACAGAAGTGGCCCCCAACTGGCCAGAAGGTGTGGGAGCCCAGGGCGGGTCTACTGCAGAAGGGGTCGCCTGGTGGACAGAGTGGGGCCTGAGTGCCCGCTGACTGGTCCGTCAGGGCTGCTGAGCAGACACGGGGCCATCTCCCCATCATCACTGGCTCCTGTGCTCCATAGAAGGGAGGGAAACCGGGAAAGCAAAGGCGCTTTATGGCCACTTTTGTGTTTCGCGTTCTTCTAGCACCGTCTGCCGGCAGAACGCGGCATTGCACCCGCTGGCCAACCCTCGGGGTCCGGCTTGGATGCCCCCATCCTTGTCTTGGAGGTCTCACCTCTCAACAGTTCCCCTGGGAAGAATGTCGGAAAGATGCGACCTTGACCCGGAGCTCGGTGGAGAGGGTGCCCTGTGTTCTTTCCGCGACTGCTTGGAGTGGAGGTGCCTCATGTTGGGCTGGGGACGCGAGGAAGGAAACAGGTCACGATTGAGATGCTCTAGACAGACTGTCCCTGCCCTTGTCAAATTTCAGTAGATTTTTTTGAATAAATATTTCATTTTTTGGTATGCCATTAGGTCTATTTCCAGACACTTTAAATATATTGAAAGAGTTTCAATATTTATATAAAAATATTATTTCATAGAATGTATACAAAGCAACAGTTAGAACTGGACATGGAACAACAGACTGGTTCCAAATAGGAAAAGGAGTACGTCAAGGCTGTATATTGTCACCCTGCTTATTTAACTTATATGCAGAAATAACTTATATTTCTCTTATATCATGAGAAACGCTGGGCTGGAGGAAGCACAAGCTGGAATCAAGATTGCCAGAAGAATATCAATAACCTCAGATATGCAGATGACACCACCTTTATGCAGAAAGTGAAGAAGAACTAAAGAGCCTCTTGATGAAAGTGAAAGAGGAGGGTTAAAAAGTTGGCTTAAAGCTCAACATTCAGAAAACTAAGATCATGGCATCCGGTCCCATCCCTTCATGGCAAATAGATGGCAAACAGTGGAAACAGTGACTGACTTTATTTTTCTTGGCTCCAAAATCACTGCAGATGGTGATTGCAGCCATGAAATTAAAAGATGCTCACTTCTTGGAAGGAAGGTTATGACCAACCTAGACAGCATATTAAAAAGCAGAGACATTACTTTGCCAACAAAGGTCCGTCTAGTCAAGGCTATGGTTTTTCCAGTGGTCATGTATGGATGTGAGAGTTGGACTATAAAGAAAGCTGAGTGCTGAAGAAGTGATGCTTTTGAACTGTGGTGTTGGAGAAGACTCTGGAGAGTCCCTTGGACTGCAAGGAGATCCAACCAGTCCATCCTAAAAGAGATCAGTCCTGGGTGTTCATTGGAAGGACTGATGTTGAAGCTGAAACTCCAGTACTTTGGCCACCTCATGCAAAGAGTTGACTCATTGGGAAAGAGCCTGATGCTGGGAGGGATTAGGGGCAGGAGGAGAAAGGGACAACAGAGGATGAGATGGCTGGATGGCATCACCGACTTGATGGACATGAATATGAGCGAACTCTGGGAGTTGGTGATGGACAGGGAGGCCTGGCGTGCTGCGGTTCATGGGGTCGCAAAGAGTCGGACATGACTGAGTGACTGAACTGAACTGATACATAAATTTAAAATTAATGTATCAAACAAATACATGCAGACAATTATAAGCATATATTTATATTATAAATGCATAATTATAAGCAAGTATATGTTATATTTATAATACTTTACAATATATTTATAAGCAAGTATATATTATTATAAGCATAATTATAAATAGAAGTAACTTTGGGCTTTCCTGGTGGCTCAGACAGTAAAGAATCTGCCTGCAGTACAGGAGACACGGATTTGATCCCTGGTTCGGGAAAATTCCCTGGAGAAGGAGCGGCAACCCACTCCAGCACATTTGCCTGGAGAATTCCATGGACAGAGGAGCCTGGCAGGTTACAGTCCATGGAGTCGCAAAGAGCTGGATACGACAGACTGACTAAAACACATGAATAAATTTACTTATATATATTTATAAACACATCCAGATATTATAAACAGAAACATATGATAAATGTACTTAATATTGTTATAAACATATAAATTTTAAAAATAATTCTCACCCCTTTGGCTTGGGGGTGTTTTTATGGATGTCTTCCTGCTGTTCCTGAAGTGGAACTCTCCCCGTCCCAAACTGGCTTTTGAAATGACTGGGGAAGAAATGAAATATATAAACATTGGAAAGATGGCAACAGAACTGCCACTCTTCACAGAGGGTATGTTTAAGTATGTAGCAGGTCCCACAGAATGTAGATCAATTGATATAATCTATTAAAAACTCGTGTAGCAAATTCACCAGGTGTGATTTCAAATATAAAAACTTACTGGGTCTCTCAGTTCACTTCAGTTGCTCAGTCGTGTCCGACTCTTTGCGACCCCATGGACTGCAGCATGCCAGGCTTCCCTATCACCAACTCCTGGAGCTTACTCAAACACATGTCCATTGAGTCAGCAATGCCATCCAACCATCTCATCCTCTGTCGTCCCCTTCTCCTCCTGCCTTCAATCTTTCCCAGCATCAGGGTCTTTCCCAGTGAGTCAGTTCTTTGCATCAAGTGGCCAAAGTATTGAAGTTTCAGCTTCAGCATCAGTACTTCCAATGAATATTCAGGACTGATTTCCTTTAGGATGGAATGGTTGGATCTCCTTGCAGTCCAAGGGACGCTCAAGAGTCTTCTCCAACAGCACAGTATAACAGCAAATGAATGGAAAATAACATTTACGAGGATATATTTTACCATTGCATAAAAAATATCAGCTTGTAGAGAACAGACTTGTTCCCAGGGGAGAGGGTGGGTAGGGAGAGATGGTGTGGGAGTTTGGGATTAGCAGAAGCAAGCTGTTATATATAGGATGGTAAAAATGATAAACAAGGCCCTACTGTATGGCACAGGGGATGATATTCAATAGCTTGTGAGAAACCATAACTGACAAGACTGAGAAAAAGTGTATATGTGTGTGTGTGTGTGTGTATGTATTTGAGTCACTTTGCTGTACAGAAGAAATTAACACAATATTGTACATTGATATTTCAATAAAATCCACCCCCCCAATATATAAGTTTCCTGGAGATGGAGATGGCGGGGGATCCCATGGGTAGAGGAGCCTGGTGGACTACAGTCCAGGGGATCGCAGAGCCGGACATAACCCAGCGACTAACACTTTCACTTTCAAATGTGTAAGTTTACTAGGGATGAATCTATAGAGATGCCCAAGACATTTGTTTATGAGGAAAACTCCACACACAGCTTCACTGAGAATTAGTAAACCTATTAAAGGGAGGGAGCGCCAGGATATTCACGGATTGAACGATTCAATGTGGTCAAGTTGCCAGTTTTCCCCAAACTGATTGGTAAATTCCGCCGGAGCTGGGTCAAGGCGCAAAATTCCCGTTACCTTTCTTTTAAGAGACAGAAGCCAAGGAGCCGATTCCAGCTGAGAGCAGCTCAGGTCCTCCTGCGGGAGAGCACCCTGCTTCCTCCCGGTCGCCCGGGCAGTTCCGAGGCCTCGACCGGGAGGCCTTGGTTGCCTGTGTCGCCCGCTCAGAATTCTCCCTCTCCGTCCCCAGGACGCAGAAGCCAGGCGTCCTGCCCGCCGCAGAGGAGGCAGCCCGGAGGCCCCGCGCAGCCGTCCCGGTTTCAGCCCCGCCCCGCCCTCTACCTGGGCGCTCGCGCCGGCTCCGGGGCCGGTCGTGCCCTCCGTGGCCGCCAGCCGGCGCTGGCCCCCGCTGGAAGTGCTGAGGGACCCCGCCCGCTGACCCGGAGGAAGGGCCCAGACGCAGGGACTAGGGGCCCCCGAGCGGAGCCCGGGGCCACCCCAGGCAGGGGCAGTGGGGGGCCCGGGGCATTTGACACCGCGGGGGTGCGCTGGGCGCAGTGTCAGGGCCACAGTCCGAGCAGGGGCGCGATGCAGGCCCGGGCTCGGCCTGTCCCGGGGTGTGAGTCCAGCTGCTTTGCAGAGGCGGCAGCAGGTCGCAGGGACCCTCACAGAGGGTCCCCTGTGCGAGCCCCGCAGAGCCCCCCAGAAGCCCTGACCTGTGCACCGGGGCGGCACAGGGCTCCCCCAGCCACGTCTGTGATGGAAGGGCCAGAACCGCATGTCGGTCTTCCCAGACCGGCAGGCACCCGCCGTGTGTCCACGCGCTGAGCCATCTGGCTCCCCTAGCTTGACATACACCCAAGACCTGAGTGCAGGAAGTTAGAAGGGGCAGGTGGGGAGACACGATGCCATCCAGCTTCACCTGAGAACCTGGACAAACCTCAAGGGGCTCAGCCTGCTCTGTGAGACCCGGAGGGCCGGCCCCCTCACCAGCCCCCTACCTTGAATTCGGCCACACCAGCCGCCTTGCTGTTCCTGCGGCTTGTCAGACACGCCTGACCCCAGGGCCTTTGCACTCGCTGCCCCTTCTGCCAGGACTGCTCCTCCCCAGGCTCTTGCTGGGGTGCCCCTTCTTCATTCGGAGGTGGCCTCTCTTCTTGCCATTCAGTGGCTCAGCTGAACGACCCTATGGACTGCAGCGACCCTATGGACTGCAGCAAGCCAGGCTTCCGTGTCCTTCACTGTCTCCTGGAGTTTGCTCAAACTCATGTCCATCAACTCAATGATGCCATCCAACCATCTCATCCTTTGCTGCCCACTTCTTCTCGCCCTCAATCTTTTCCAGCATTGATCTTTTCCAGTGAGTCAGCTCTCTGCATCAGGAGGCCAAAGTATTGGAGCTTCAACATCAGTCCTTCCAGTGAATATTCAGGGTTGATTTTCCTTAGGATGGACTGGTTTGATCTCCTTCCTGTCCAGAGGACTCTCAAGAGTCTTCTCCAGCACCACAGCTGGAGAGCATCAATTCTTCAGTGCTCAGGTTTCTTTATAGCCCAATTCTCACATCAGTACATGACTACTGGAAACCCATAGCTTTGATGAGATGGACCTTCATTGGCCCTGCTTTTTAATACCCTGTCTAGGTTTCTCATAGCTTTCCTTCCAAAGAGCAAACAACTTTTAATTTCCTGGCTGCAGTAACCGTCCACAGTGATTTTGGAGCCCAAGAAAATAAAATCTGCCACTGTTTCCACTTTTTCCCCTTCTGTTTGCTATGAAGTGAGGGGACCAGATGCCATGATCTTAGTTTAAACCAGCAGTTGTCACTCAACTGCTTCCTTTCCTAAAGAGCTCATCACACCTCCCGTTAGAATGGACCGTGTTGCCTGTCTGCCCGCTTCACCTCCTGGGACTTTGCTGCAAGTCTTGGTCTCTGAGGCGCCTGCCGTGTCCCCAGGGCCCAGAGCAGTGCTGGGCTTCAGGGACTATGTGTGTGGAGTGGATGGTGCTTGCTTCTGGGGAAAGAGAGGCCTGGGCCCAGGGGATGCGGGGGCCTGGTGTGGCCGGTTTCCCTTCCTGGGAGAGGAGCTGAGCGGGGGCGCAGGTCAGCCCATCTTGCTTCCGTGTGGCAGGCGTGTCCTGTCTGTGTCCGTCTTCTTGGCATTTTGGGGTTTCTGTGAACCCAGTCCCCTCCCCTCCTGACACCCCATCCAGTCAGCACAGAGGAGACTGGGCTTGGGGACTCTCTAGTCCTGAGATTCCTCTCTGCATGTGACTCCCCCCTCCTGGGGGGCCCCAGCTTTTCTGTCCCAGAGGGCCCAGCCTCTGGGCTCTGGCAGGGCCTCGGGAGCTGGAATGAGCTGGAATCTGGGCCAGTGGGGGCTTCCCTGGTGGTAAAGAACCCTCCTGCCCATGCAGGAGGCATAAGAGACGCGGGTTCGATCCCTGGGTCGGGAAGATCCCCTGGAAGAGGCCATGGTGACCCCCTCCAGTGTTCTTGCCTGAAGAATCCGGTGGACAGAGGAGCCTGGTGGGCTACAGTCCTTGGGGTGGCAGGGAGTCGGACACGACTGGAGCGACTGACCATGCAGGGACGCGGGGTCAGGCTGCGCTGCTCACCTGCTGTGTGACCTTGGCCAGGTCACACCCCCCACCCTGTGAAAGGGGAGAGCAGGCTTCCGGGTCTTTACAGACGTGCCTGCGAGCCCTGTGCCCGCAGTGGGCGCTAGAGGGCGCTGTCCGCCGGGCCCTGAGTGCACGCGTGTGAGCGTGTGCGCACCTGTGTGCGCGTCTGTGTGCGCGTCTGTGGGGGCGCACGGTGCGGGGACACGGGTCTGCGGCCAGGAATGCAGCCGGGACACCTCCACGTGGCCCACGAGCACCGTCAGGTGGGGGTCTGGCTCCGCTGTGTGGGTGACCCTCCTCCCCGCCAACGGGGTGCACAGGGACCGCCTGGCTGGGCTGCTGAGCTCCGCCATCCTGCCCCCGGGGCAGTCCCCGACAGGCCCAGCTCTAGGCCCCAGGTGTGGACCGAGGCCCCCGGGCCCCGGCCTGGGAGAGGGGACCTCGGTCTGGGGGGCTCACTCTGCCCCTGGAGGCCTGGCAGGCCCCTCCTCTCCGGCATTGCATGCCCTCGCATTCTTGGTGGGCAAGCACAGGACACTGCCCGTGGCCCCCGTGGGAGCGGCCTGCTCTGGGAGGCCGGAGCCTCAGCTACAGGGCTGTCACACCGGGGCTGCAGGTGGGACCCCACAGGCCCAGAGGAAGACGGGAGCGAGGCCTGCAGGAGCCCAGCCAGGCCCTGGCCCACTGGCGGACAGGAGCCTGGCCAGGGGCCTGCACGGGGTGAGGGGCTGGGCCCTGTGGCCTTGACTGCAGATCCCGAGGGCTCCTCAG
>SJXQ01002531.1:64106-81278 GCA_006408695.1 Aepyceros melampus
TGCAGTCTTCCCACCAGGCGGCCAGGTGTGGGAATGGAATAATAGGGGGGCAGGGGCCTTCACTGCCCCAAGAGCGAAGTACCCTGGAGGAGAAAGCCGCTCCTCTTGTCTGTGGAGTTGGCAGCAGCCTGACTCTATGGTGAAAGCACAGGCTGAGGTCGGGGGTGACCCCATCCCCCCATGGACACGGCTGGAATGCTGCGACCGTCTTCCATCTGACCCTAATTGGGGCTTCAGGGGCTCACCCCAAGTTCCCTGGGGTTCTCCTGGCTTCAAATGGGCATCTCTAGCGAGGCTTGGGCTGGTTGCGGTCCAAGTCTGGCCTCGTCTGCAGGGAGGACTGGACAGTGTCCTGGCCAGCCCTCAGGGTCTCATCTGACGTTTGGAGGCATCTGGGAGCATCTTATTCAGAACAGAGATGTGAGCAAGCCCCTCGCTGTGGTCCTGAGACAGCATCTCTTTAAAGACAGTCAGGCTGCTGGGCTACATGGGCCATCCCAGGCCTGAGTCGAGCCTGGAGCACACGGTCCCCACAGAATGCAGGAAGCTGTGAGGTCTCCTGTGCCTGAGCGGGGAGGCCTGGGGCCACCAGCAGAGGCTTCCCTGGACAAAGGTGGGAACTCCAGCACCAAGAGAGTATAACCAGGGTGGATGCAAACCTGGCCTGCATGTACCCTAGACTTCCCCGTGATGCGATGAACTGTTGGCCTTCAGAGGATGGCAGAGCCCCCTCATTATTTGTAAAAGGGCTCCGCTGAAGGACAGAAACAAGATCTGAAAGCTACTCCTGGAGACGTGAAGAGCATCTGAAGGGCCTCCGTTTGTGGACCAATTACTGGTTTCACTCCTGGAGAAGGAAATGCCCACTCCAGTAGCTTTGCCTGGAAAATCCCATGGGTAGAGGAGCCTGCTAGATATAGTCCATGGAGTCGCAAAGAGTCAGACAGGACTGAGCGAGTTCACTTGCTTTCATTTACTGCTTTCAGTAGAGCGAGGAGGGCAGAACTACAATTGGCCCTGGCTTCCCATCCCACCTGAGGGACCTGGGATTGGAGTGTCCACAGAAGATAACTTGGCTAATGACCTATGATCCCGAAAGGGTACTGTGGAGGGAAACGGCCCACTGTCCTAGGATTGCCTCTGGCCAAAATACCCCCCAGAACCCTGCAAGCCCTTCTAGCCAGAGCCACTCCGCAGGCACAGAAAGCAGTCGGAGCTTCCAGGTCCAGCTTGAGGAGGGCGGCTGGGGGCTGCACCCCAGCCCTGGGGGAGCCCAGCACCAGCAACCGCACTCTTGCAGCCTCTTCCAGCTAGAAAAAGCCAGAGCGCTTTGGGAGAGACTGAAGGACCCATCAGGCCCCAGACACACCCACCAATCAAAGGGTCAAGGCTTTCCAACCCTCGTGGAAAGAATACAAAATACACCAAATCAAACGGCGCCCAAAACGCAACCAAGTAACCGGGAGGCCCACTGAACGACGCTCAACGTCACCAATCACGAGAGAAGCGCAGATCAGGACTCCAGTGAGGCACCGCCTCCAAAGGCCAGACCCCAGTGAGGCACCGCCTCCAAAGGCCAGACCCCAGTGAGGCACCGCCTCCAAAGGCCAGACCCCAGTGAGGCACCGCCTCCAAACGGCAGACGGCCGTCGGCAGAATGTCTACGAAGAGTGAATGGCGGAGAGCGTGCGAAAAGAAGGGAACACTCTTGTAGTGCTTGCAGGAATGTCAACTGGTGCAGCCACTAGGAGAAGAGTATTAATGTTGCTTAAAATCCAAAATAGAGCTACCGTTTGTGATCCAGCAACTCCACCACTGGGCATATCCCCCGAGAAAACCACAGTTCACAGAGACACGTGCACTCCAGCAGTGTTTGCAGGGGCAGGAAACAGCTCAACTGTCCATCGACAGACGGATGGACAGTGAAGATGTGGTGCCTCCGTGCAAGGGAACATGAGTCACCCATGAAGAAGAAGGAAGCAGTGCCATGTGCAGACAGGGACGGACCTGGAGCTGGCCATGCGGACTGAAGCCAGACAGCAAAAGACAAATAGCCCTCGATACGGCTTAAATGTGGAACCTAAGAAAGTGGTTCAAAGGAACTGATTTACAAAACAGAAGTGAAGTCACAGATGTAGAGAGGAAGTTATGGTTACCAAGGGGGATGGAAGGGGAGGGATAAGCGGGAAGGTGGAGGTTGGCATACACACGCTGCTCTTATGAAGTCTGTATATAAAGCAGACGACTAATGAGGAGCTACTACACAGCGCAGAGACCGCTAGTTACTCCTCTGTGATGACCCGGACGGAGAGAGAACCTAAAAAAGTGTGGGCACACGTGTGTGTATATACGTACACATAGACTCCCTTTGTTGTCCAGTAGAAAGTAATCCAACACTGTAAGTCAACCGCAGCTCAATGAAAATGAGTGAACGCGGGGTTTCCTTGGTTGTCAGGTGGTAAGAATCTGCCTGCCAGTGCAGGAGAACGGGCTTGGTCTTCCCTGATCTGAGAAGGTCCCACGTGCCTCGGAGCGCCTACGTCCTCACACCACAGCCGTTGAGCCTGGGCTCTAGAGCCTGTGCTCTGCAACAGGAGGAGCCCCGAATCGGGAAGCCCGCACACTGCTAGGACAGAGCAGGCCGTGCTCACTGCAGCCAGAGAGAAACTGGAGAAGCAGTGAAGACCCAGCAACACCAGAAATGAATGAGACACAATAAACACGAGTGAAGTCGCTCAGTTGTGTCCAACTCTTTGGGACTCCGTGGACTGTAGCCTATCAGGCTTCTCCGTCCATAGGCTTCTCCGTCCATGGGGTTCTCCAGGCAAGAGTACTGGAGTGAGTTACCATTTCCTTCTCAAGGGGATCTTCCTGACCCAGGGATGGAACCCAGGACTCCCGCATTAAGGCAGACACTTTAACCTCTGAGCCACAAGGGAAGCCCGAGAAAGGAAGACTTTAAAAGCTAATCACTCTTAACATGAAAAATTACCAGAAAAAAAAGACAGTAAAAAAAATGAATGAAATCAAAATACAACCAAGTAAATCTACTATGACAATTGTGAGTCATTTCCTGAGAAGCTGTTTCTCGGACTTCAGGAATTATGGACGATTTCTGTTTGGCTTTGCTCATGATAATTTAGTTACAGTTTAGGTTCTTTCTTTCCAAGCCACGAGTGACATATTTTCAGATAAGACGAGGTAGTGAGGGATGGGCACCAGAGGCTCCCACTGGGGAGGAGGGATTCTGTTGTGGGAGGAGTTGGCGGTACCCCTGAACTGATGACCTGGGATCCAGGCGACGAGAACCTGGGGGTATTATTATTCCTCTGCCTACTCATGTCATGCTCTCAGTTCTTCACGATGAAAATGTGTGATGAGACAGGGGAGTTAGATTTGGGCGGCCACAGCTCTGGGTGGGGGACACGGTGGCATTGTGCCCAGCAGGGCCATCACGGTGAGGGCCACCTGGGCGGTGGGGCCTTAGTTTTCCCAGCATGGAAATGGGATCGGGCAGCAGCTAGGGAACAGCGCGGCCCTGGCTTCTCCCACCTCGTCTGTGATTTTGGGCCGGGGTACCAGGGATGTGGACTGCTGTCTATGGGGTCACACAGAGTTGGACACGACTGAAGCGACTTAGCAGCAGCAGCAGCAGCCAGGGATGAAGCCCTGGGGAGGGGGTCTCTCCTCTGCCGCAGGGAGGCTGCAGAGTCCTCTGTCCATGTGGACTCCGTCCCTGGGCTGACCCGGCTGTCTGCTAGAGGCTGAAGCTGGAGGCACAGATGGGCTGCGAGCCTGGGGTCCTGAGGACCCAGAGGCAGTGGGGCTGCAGCTCTGAGCGGATGGTGCTCGCCCCGGGCCCTGAGCTCGAGCGTCCAGCTGCAGGTGCGCTCAGGTGAGCCACTAGGTTATGGGGGGGGCGCTCTGGTAGGGATCGGGGGCTACTGACTCCTCCGAGACCCCGACCCTGTGGGAGCCCTCTGGCCACACTCTAAGCCTGGTAAGAGCAGGGTTCATTGGGCCGACTCTCCTCCTGAATTCCAATGGACTCTCTCCGTGCGGCAGTCAGTGGATGGCCGCTCTATTCCTGATGGTTTCCTTTTCTGCTGACCCGGCTTTCCTGACCACCTCCCACCACCTCCCCCGCCACCATACAGGAAGATGACAACTGGTCCCTGCAGATCCCCCCCAGAGCTAAGTCCACCCCTGACCCGGCCTCAGATGCCTACAGGCCTTCTGCGGGGGGCCCCACCCCCCACTAGGGCCCCAAGTCTGCCCTGTGTGTCTCAGTCTCACCCGGAACCCTCCTCATTTCTCCCTGATCCTCAGCCCCCCAACCCCAGAGCCATCCCCTGCCCCTTTCACAGGCCCTTGGCCCTTCCCGGGGGGCCGGGGTTGTGGGATTGCAAGCCCGCCCCCCAGCAGCCTGCACCGCTGCGTCCTGCTCTGCTGCCACTCAGGGCTGCCTGGTCCCTGGGGATGGGTTGGGGTGATGACAAGTGGATGGACTCTCCGTTCACACCTGTCCTTTCCCTAGGGAACTGACCCTTAACCCTGACACTCGGCCAGACCCAGAAAGCACTTCAGACATGTCGGCTGAGAAATGAGAAGGTCTTTATTCAGGAGAAGCAGGAACAGGGAGGAAGGAGAGGCCCCTGGTCTGAGCCGACCTGAGTGGGGGCTCAGAGGTCCATGGAGAGCTGGGCGCGGGGGTGTGGGCCAGAGGCCCCCGAGGGTGGGCGCCCAGGGCCCTAGGAACACTCTGAGGTCCTCACTGTCTTCGTCACGGTGCTCCCCTCGTGCGTGACCTCGCAGCTGTAACTGCTTCTATGCTTCCACTCGCTGCCCGTCAGGCTCAGGTAGCTGCTGGCCGCGTACTGCTCTTGCTCTGTTTGGAGGCCTGCGTGGTCTCCACGTTCGGGTGACAGGGCTGCCATCGGCCTTCCAGGCCACGGTCACGCTACCCGGGTAGAAGTTGCTGATGAGACACACCAGGGTGGCTGTGTTGGGGCTGAGCTCCTCCGTGGAGGGCGGGAATAGGGTGACCGAGGTGCAGACCTGGGCCGACCTGTGTGGACAGAGGAGGGGGTAAGACGCCGGGGAGGCTCTGACCTCGTCCCCACGGTGGCCCTGTGTGCTTTCTCTGTGCCCTACCCCCGCCCCTTGCGCTCAGCCCCTGGGCTGCAGACAGCCCCTCAGAAGCCGCTGCACATCACTCTCCCAAGTGACCGGCCAAGCGTGGCCTCAGAGTCCCCGATGTGACCAGGGAAGCTCTCCTCCATCCTCCTGGCCCAGGAGTCTGTGTCTGCTCTTGGCCCTGACCCCTGAGCCCTCAGCCCCTGCCAGACCCCTCTGTGACTTTCCGCTTCTGCCGCCCAGGTCCCCCCTCCATGAACCCAGGTCCCCCAGCCCACCTGCCAGGACGGTCCTGACGGGAGGCGTGGGGACAGGCGCGCCGGGGGCACGTGCAGAGCCGGGCCCGGGCCTCCCTCTCCTCACCCAGCCCAGCCTCAACTCTCCCAGCCAGAGCCCGGGGCTCCTCTGAGTCCCTGCCCGTCTCCCTGTGCCCCTTGCCTGAGCGCAGGGCCCCTCGCCTCGCCTGCCTTCAGGGGATGGTGCCTCCACACAGCACCCCAAACGACCCCGATTTTGTGGCCCTGTTCATCATCTTCTAAGTCTAACGCCCGCGTAGACTCAGTCGGCCAGCGGAGGCCGACTCTCGGACAGGTGTGACCCCTGGGTCCCAGGAGATCAGGGCTCCCGGATAGAGGAGTTTCTGCCCCAGGGGACCTGCTCCTTTCTGACCGCTGTCCCGGAGCCTCTGGTCAGCTCGCCCCGTCTCAGCTGTGTCCACCCGGCCCCTCAGCCCACAGCGGGCGAGACCCCTCTCTCTCTGCCCTCCGGGGGCCTCCTTCAGGCTGCCCTCTGTGTCCCTGGGGGCTGGTCATATCCCCCGCCGAGCCCCCAAGCTCCTGTCTGGCCCTCCTGGCTGGGGCACGGAGCTCACAGCCCAGAGCCCGGGGCTTGGAGATGCCCCTAGTCAGCATCAGCCTCTGGCCCGCACCCCAGCGTCTGCCCCGCAAGAGGGGAACGAGTCCCCTCATTCCTAGACCAAACACCAGCCCCGGCGCCCAGACTGCCCCCTCGGATGGTCGGCCTCTGGAGGCTCCTGCTGGTTACCCCAAGACCAACCCGCCCCCCTCCCGGCCCCACGGAGAAAGGTGGGGATCGGCCCTCAAGGCCGGGGGACAGAGAGGAAGCCGCCCCCAAAGCAAGAGAAGTGACTTTCCCGAGAGAGCAGAGGGTGAGACAGGCTGGGGAAGGGCTGAGAGCCACTTACCAGGGCGGTGAGCTGGGTCCCGCCGCCTGAGACGAAGCACAGTGACTGAGCCTCGGACGAGCACGCCGGGCCAGCACCTGGGCCTGTCCCCCGCGGCTGGGCCGGGCGGGAGCCTGCTGGGCGTGCCGGGCGCCGGGCGGCACCCGCTGGGGCTGTGTCCTCGGGCTGAGGGGTGTTGTGGAGCCAGGCTTCCAGAGCCCAGGGCACCCCGGTGGGGGCTCATGTCCTGGAGGTGCCCCGTGCCCAGCCCCCCGGCCGAGGCAGCAGCCACGCACGCCTTGGGGTCACCCAGTGCCCCCTCACTCGGAGGCTGTCCTGGCCGCCACTGACGCCTCAGGGCTGATGGAGACGCGGAGCGCCCCTCTGCGTGGTGCGGCAGAGGAGTACCGGACTGGCTCGGACCTGCCCGGCCGCTCCTGGCCTCACTGTAAGGCCGTTGGGTGCTCCTTCCCCACAGTTCCTCACAGTCCAGCCAGGCAGCTTCCTTCCTGGGGCTGGGACACCGGGCTATTCCTCAGGCCCCAA
The DNA here is from genome assembly GCA_006408695.1 of Aepyceros melampus. Lineage (NCBI taxonomy): Eukaryota > Metazoa > Chordata > Mammalia > Artiodactyla > Bovidae > Aepyceros > Aepyceros melampus. The sequence goes on from SJXQ01002531.1 coordinate 70,972, forward strand.
GTGGGTTTCTCCACCCACGGAGATGCAGTTCAGCTTGTTCTCTTCGATGAACATTCTCTGCTGTCAGATCACTGTCTTTCTGTATGTCCGTTTGTCCATCCATCTGTCATCTATCATCCATCCTTCCATCCACCATCCATCCATCTGTCCATCATGCACCTGTCTGTCCAACAATGGCCATCAAGCACCCGTCTGCCAAGCCCTGTTTCACATGCTGGGACTTGGTGGTGGGAGCCCTCCTCCTCCCACCCCTATCCCTCCCTGAAACTTGTGAGGTCAAGTCTAACAAGGTCACGTCCCGTCCGGTCGAGTCTGAGGCCCCCGCAGCCCCCAGTGCCCTTCCACTCTCTCTGCTTCTGACCCACTGTGCACTCGGACAACCGCCCAGGGCTCTTGCATCCCTATTTCCTTCCTGACCTCTTTTTTTGGCTCTGGATTTATACACATTCTGCCTCCTGTGCGTCTCTGCTTGAGTGTCCCACAGACACCTGAGACTCAGCATCTTCCATCTAAACTGCTCCCAGGTCCTTGCAGACCTGGTCCCTCATACTGTTCAGTTCAGTAGATTTCTCCGCAAGCCAGAGGCCTGGACTCATCCCATAACACTTGCCTCTCTACGGGGGTCCAGCCTCCGCGGGGTCCAGGGAACTCTTGGGAGGAACGGCGTCGGTGTAATTAATGACTCGAGGTCACAGGTGCAAGAATGATTCTTTATTCAGCAAGAGCATCAGACAGATTTCTCTCAAGCACTTCCAAAGCATTCTCTAAAGCATTCTCTAAAGCATTTCCTAAAGCATTTCTAGCAGGGTTTGATTTTCAAAGGCATTTTATACAGGGTTGCACAAAGTTAATTACGTAGTGTAGGAGGTTACAAACCATATTTTTCATCCTGTCATTTCCGCATAAGCCTTATCCACAACATTCCCATACATCATGAGTAAAACATTTCCAAACTTTCTTAACTTCCTTATTCAATCTTTGTCACTTCCCAGAATTTGTTTTTCAGCAGATTCTTTTTGATTTCTTGAAAAACTAAATCACCTGGCCACCTGGGTTTCCTGTTGAGGCCCTTTTTACAATAACAAACTTTTCTTGTTAGATTTAAACAATATATCAAGAAACACAATTTCTATAGTCCCCAGAAAAACATGAGAACAGTGTTTGCATTAATCATCATGTTGTGGACTTTTTAAGAATAAGCCTATTTATAACTGCACAATGTTTACCTCTTAATCCTATTCTTTGCTTTTCAGGGGAATGTTTACTTCTTAATTTTATTCTTTGCTTTTCAGGGGAATGTTTACTTCTTAATTTTATTCTTTGCTTTTCAGGGGAATGTTTATACAGCTATTAATCAGTAATCCTAGAAGAACAAACTTGCAACCTATTACAGTAGCTGCTGGATGAGCAATGAGGGGTTTCTTCGGGGGGTTTCTTCGGGCCTCCAGACCTTCAAATTCCCCTTGAGTGCCGGCCTCCTTGGACCGGATCACCCTGACCCGGATCCTTGTCCTGGGCGGGGCTTTTCTTAACTCCTTCAGCTCCCGACACCCCTCATTGAGTCTGTCTCTGTGTTCTGCCATAACAAAACATACCCTTAAAAATCTCAGAAAAACAAAAAGCACCCAGACTGCACTGTCAGAGTTTATGATGACAAGAATCCTCAGACCTTGCCAAATCTGATATTCTCTCCCTACGTAGTGAATCTAAGCAGGAAGGTAACCAGTCCTGCACCGGGTCCAGCATTCTTTTAATTCAGCAATGGAACTTTTCGGTCATGGTTGTATTTAAGGTGTGCACATACGATTTTTGAAACAAAATTTAACAGGACAGCAATGTAAATTCAGCACTTATTTCTGATTAAAGAAAGCAAATATCCAGCCTTTTACTAAGTTAATTAACTAAAGAAACAGCCTCAACTTAATGAACAGTATCTCCTGAAACTTACAGCATGCTTCACATTTAAAAGCAAAACCATTTTAGAGCCCAGGGTTCCCACACTTACTTTTATTATTTAACATATTCTACAGATTCAAGCCCATGAAATGAGATGGAGGGAAGAGTGTGAGTGTTAGGAAAAATGAGATAAAATTGTTTTTTTCAGGTGATGGGCTAGTTTACTTAAAAAAAACAAACAAACAAAAACAAGCTCAAGATGAACTGAAGGACTATTATAACCGGTACAAGGGCTAAGCTGTGATCGAATGCAAGCAGGCTGGGCAAAACTCAGCAGGTGCCCTTCTACATAGGCAGTTCAGCTCAGTTCAGCTGCTCAGTCATGTCCGACTCTTTGCGACCCCATGAAATCGCAGCACGCCAGGCCTCCCAGTCCATCACCAGCTCCCAGAGTTCACCCAGACCCACGGTAACCGTGGAGGATACGGCATGGTGGACGCACTGACAATCTGTATAGCAGCTCTGTTAAAAGCCCTGGGAATAAACTTAACACGGAATGTACAAGATCCGGGAGGATGAAATATAGACAACCTAGTAAGCGGACACAGCAGCAAAGACATCAGCTCCCCTCAAGTGAGCTCATGCACTCCACGAAATTACAAGCTCTGGACTTCCCTGGTGGCCCGGTGGCTGAGACTCCAAGCTCCCAAAGCAGGGGGCCTGGGTTCGACCCCTGCTCAGGAAACTAGAACTCTCGCGCTGCAACTAGGAGTCTGTAAGTCGCAACCACAGGCCCAGAGTGCCGCAGCTCAGGCCCAGCGCAGCCAAATGAACAAATGTTAAAAAAAGCCAGTGAACCAGTTCTGAAGTCCAACAGTAAGAATAATCGTGGAGCTCAGTTCAGTTCAGTCGCTCAGTCGCCTCCGACTCTTTGTGACCCCACGGACTGCAGCACACCAGGCTTCCCTGTCCACCACCAACTCCCAGAGCTTACTCAAACTCACGTCCACTGAGTCGGTGATGCCGTCCAACCATCTCATCTCAGTGGTGGAGAACAGACACAAATATTTTGATTGAGAATAACACCGGCGGATCATTCTCTAGCACCCACACACACTGTAAAGCTACCATCATTAAAACATGGGGGAAGGGATGCGGGAACCGATGGTTAGAGCCAGAGAAGATATGATAAGCCGGTAATTCAGCATTTGAAGAAAGTTGTGTTTGTATTCAACAAACACAGGACGACTGGTTTCCCATTTGGAAAATATATAGGGATACATTTCTACCAACATAAAAATACATTTCAGGCAAAGTAAAAACAAACACCAAAACTATAGAAGTACCTGAATAAAATAAAACAAAAATCAAAATAGAAGTGTCTTTCCTATGCTTGCCCCAGATCACAAACAACCATGAAGAAAAACAACCGATCTGACACGTAAAAATTGAAAAGGCTTAATGTTGAAAGACTCCACAAAGGAAACTGGAACACAGATCAGGGAAGCATATTTACCACATACATACTTAACGAGGGGTTACTATCCCAAATGGATGAAGAGTTTCTATAAACCTTAAAGTATAACCAACCGAACAGGAAATAAGCCAACAAAATGACAACCGGTACATTCACAGAAGTAAAATCAATCAATGAAAATATGAACGGAAAATAAATTTCACCAACAAGCAAATAAACAAACGGTTTTGTTCTCATTTTTGCTCTTCAGACGTGCAAAATAAAAAAAGATCCAAATGTCACATTACTGGCGAGAATGGAGAGGAAAAAGCACTGTCATTCACTGCAGGGAACGGAAGCTGGAACAGACTTTTGGGAGGACCACTGGCGTCACCTATGAAAATTTCAAAGCCTGCTCTCTCTGACCCAGCACCCCACTTTTAGGCATCTTTCTGGGGGGATAAAGGCACATACTACCCATGTGGGGGTTTCCACGTAGCATCTCTTGTAATTTACGTTTTTTAGTGGAAATACCCTAAATGTCCATTAATAGGTGAATGATTAAAGACACGCTGCTTCTTCCGAACTTTAAATTCATATAGAGCCATTCAGAGAACATGGGGGATCCATGTGGGCTGATATAGAAAATCTCAACAGACTGTTTAAAAAGATAGTTGCAGGCTCATAGGCAGAGTACGAGTCCAATTTGAAAAATAAAACCTCAGCACCGTGAGCCGTGTGTGTGTGTTTTCAGGGACATACACGCCTAGGCGGAAGGCCAGACCTGTACAGACCCACAGGACACTGTCTCTCGCTGGAGAGTGGGTTTTAGGGTAAGACGTATGCCGTTGGTGAGCAGAAACTCTCAGTGTTTACTTTATACGCTTCTGTGCTCAGTCTTTTTTAAAAGCACATATTATTCTGGTATTAAAAAGTATTGTAGAAGATAAAATCACATATATATCTTCTTGTGAACATTTTCATAACTATTTTTTATAGTTTATAATTTTATAATTATATTATATTTGTGTTATAATCATACAATTATAACTTTATAGTTTTATAAAATTATGAAGCAAAAATTAAAAATATTTGGCTAGAGACACATTATTGTCATATTTCTATATTTTCTGACAAGCTTTTGAAAGGGCACACATGCTTTAAAAACCCAATTTAGAATATCATTTTGGAAGTTTGTGTTAGAATTCCTTAGGACGGATGTTCCATGCTGTGTTTCATCGCGCCCTTTCTGCTGGAGATTCAGGTTATTTCCGGCTTTCTCCCGTCACTAATAAGCTGAGTTTCTGGCTTGTAAACCTTTGGTTGCCCCCGGTGAATTCCTAAAAGCAGAATTACATTTATGACTTGCTGCATGTTGCCGAAAATAGTGCACATTTTAGACTTTTGTAGCCGCTTCATGACAGTGCCTGTTCCTCCCCGACAGCCCTCTGACGCCGTCACTGTAAATTCGCCTGCGGATTCCACAGCGATCTCCGTGCCCGGTCACTGAGGATCGTTCCCCCGCGCTCCATCACCTTTTCACAGCTTCTTCTCCATCCTCTAGCCTGACCTCACACGGGTCTCTGATCTGAAACAATTTTTCCACAGCACGAACTGGACTCTGACAGCCCCGCACGTAAATCCCTCAATACCTGCCCTGGGTCCCAGGATAAAGGAGGGGTGGACAAGACCCCCGTTCTGTACCCCGTTCTCCCCAGCTCTGGAAGCTCCCTGCAGGGCTGTGCACCCCTCTCTCCTCCTCGACCTCCCTACTCCCTTTGCCTGGAGCTCCCCATCCCAGGTCAGTGCCCCGTACCTGGACGTGACCCCTTGGTTCAGGCCTGGCCCCATTAGACACTTAGGAACCTCGCTGAGGAGCTGAGCTACTGATCTGAAACAATTTTTCCACAGCACGAACTGGACTCTGACAGCCCCGCATGTAAATCCCTCAATACCTGCCCTGGGTCCCAGGATAAAGGAAGGGTGGACAAGACCCCCGTTCTGTACCCCGTTCTCCCCAGCTCTGGAAGCTCCCTGCAGGGCTGTGCACCCCTCTCTCCTCCTCGATCTCCCTACTCCCTTTGCCTGGAGCTCCCCATCCCAGGTCAGTGCCCCGTACCTGGACGTGACCCCTTGGTTCAGGCCTGGCCCCATTAGACACTTAGGAACCTCGCTGAGGAGCTGAGCTCCTTGGGGGAGACCGAGCCAAGCCCTTGCTTCCTTCTCTGGACGCCTTGCAGACTTGCCCCTTCTCTTGAACCGTTTTCTTAAAACACAGGACACGTTGGTGCCTGTCTAATTCCGGGATTTCTACAGTCCTGGGACTGCGGCCATGTGCTGGGTGACCTTGGGCAGCTTGCCTCACCTCTCTGGACCTCTGTCCTCGCCTGTAAGAAGGGGAGGAAGGCAGATCTGCCTTATGGGGCCGCTGCCCCTCAAGATGATCAGGGCCTCTGGGCGCGGCCCGCCCCGTTGCGCTGTGTCTGCCCTGCTCAGAGGGCCGGGGTGAGGCATGTGCGACACCAGCCATGCGTGCAAAATCTCAGGGCGCCAAACACTCCATGAGATAAAGAGTATTTCAACACAATATTAAAAATAAAAACCAACGCAAACAAAGGCACACTGGGCCGAGTGTCAACACTAAGCACAGCCACTGTCTGCTCAGGCTCCTTCTCTCCAGCTGGCCTTCCCTTCTTGTTCCCCGCCTCCGCGGTCATCACCCCTGGGTCCCATCGAAGGGAAGCCCCGCTTCCCTGCACCACGACTCCGCCGGCCCTTACCTGCCCCACAGGCTCCACGGGCTCTTTCCTGACGGGNAACACTAAGTACAGCCACTGTCTGCTCAGGCTCCTTCTCTCCAGCTGGCCTTCCCTTCTTGTTCCCCGCCTCCGCGGTCATCACCCCTGGGTCCCATCGAAGGGAAGCCCCGCTTCCCTGCACCACGACTCCGCCGGCCCTTACCTGCCCCACAGGCTCCACGGGCTCTTTCCTGACGGGGCTTCCAGGCGGGGGCCGTGTTCCGAGGCGCTGCCGTCAAGGGCAGCAGGCCGTGGGCGCCCACGGGATGAGAGGCCAGGGCTGCCTGGGGACACCGCGCCGACCCCTGGGGGCCTCACGGGCCGCCTGGCCTGGCCTGGGCCTCATGTGCTCCCAGGGCCAAGGGCACCTTGGGCAGACGCGCTGGTGTGGGCTCCTCCTTGGAGGGGGTCGAACGTGCCCCCGCTTCCCCTTGCTGGCCGGGGCCGTCCCGGTGCGCCCCGTCCCACGGGCCCGTCCTCTGCCTGGGCCTTCTGTCCCTGCCCCCAGCACCGCCCCCTCCCCCAGGGCCCAGGGCCGGTGCTGGGCGGGGCGCCTCTCAGGGGCCTCTGCCGGCTGCTCTGCTCTGGTTCCAGGACTCAAGGGCTTCTCACTAAAGCCCGCCCACCAGCCCCGCCCCATCCCTGGGGCCTGGTTCGACACACCAGCTCTGTTCTGCTTCTCTGCTCAACGAGGGTGTCTCGGGCCCTGGAGAGGCCGTGGAGGGCTAAGGTCCCAGTGCTGTCAGGACTCTGGGTGTAGGAAGAACTCCACGTGGCAGGTTGCACGTTCCGGCTCATCACAGCCAGCACCTACCCTCCGGCTTGCCAGCAGCTTCAGTTCCGTCAGTCACTCAGTCGGGTCCGACTCTTTGTGACCCCATGGACCGCAGCATGCCAGGATTCTCTGTCCATCACCGACTCCAGACTTTACTCAAACTCATGTCTATCGAGTTGGTGATGCCATCCAACCATCTCATCCTCTGTCGTCCCCTTCTCCTCCTGCCTTTGATCTTTCCCAACCTCAGGGTCTTTTCCAATGAGCAGTTCTTCGCATCAAGTGGCCAAAGTATTGGAGCTTCGGCTTCAGTATCAGTCCTTCCCATGAATATTCAGGATTGATGTCCTTTAGGATGGCCTGATTGGATCTCCTTGCAGTCCAAGGAACTCTCAAGAGTCTTCTCCAACACCACAGTTCAAAAGCATCAATTCTTTGGCATTCTGCTTTCTTTATGGTCCAACTCTCACATCCGTACATGACTACTGGAAAAACCATCACTTTGATGAGATGGACCTTTGTGATCGAATTGCTTAGGTCTGCTTAAGTTCAGCTCTGCAGCCCTCCCAGTTCTCTGTTTCAGCAACTCTGGGGAAGGACCCCAAAGGGACTTTTCTGGAAGGGACTTTTCAGACACGTCTGGCCCTCATATTTTGAGGCTGATACTCCTTCACGTTCCTGCTACATTTGGTGAAAATCAGTGCAGCCTGTTCCCTGGGATGTGGTACCAGACACACAGCCTGGGACTTCAGTTCCTTTACATAGATGGGATGCTGGGAGACAGTGTCTGCGGATCTCTGAGCTTCTGCACATCTCAGGAGCAAAGGGACGGATCGCCTTTGGTGTGGATTGTCTTTGGATGTTTGTGGAATGAGAAACCCTGGAAGGTAGAGCTGGTGTCTCCCTCCGGAGCCGGACGTGCTTACTGTTTGGCGAAACAGACTTGGGGTCCCCCAGCTTGGACGTGCAGGTGTCTCCTGGCTCCTTCGCATCACCCTGTCGGGCTCAGAGACACTGCTTGGATGATGCTCGTGGCCCGACCGCCGCTCTGGCCAACTGACAAGCTGGCCTTTGGCTCCGGCCCAGCATCTCGGGTCTGCCTGCATCAGTGCAATTGCGGCAGCCTCATGGTTTAGCTGGCAGGCGGGATGACCTCCCAGACCCTCCACAGCTCTCGATAATGACAATAACGACGGTGATGAGGGGGCAGGAGGGGGCGAATGGATGGCAGTGATCAGAACCTCATGGTTTGACCAAACTCATAAAGCAGTTTTGGAGGAACCCCAGGTGCCTGGTCCAGTGCTGAGGCTGGACTGCCCGTGTGCACGTGCGCGCGCGCGCACACACACACACACACACACACGTCCCTGGCCTTGGACACTGGCCAGCACTGAACGGCAATGGGGTGCGAGTGCCCTAACAGCTGCGTGCAGGTACGGGGGAGCCCCTAGGGGCCCGATCCAGTCCAACTTCTCCCCACTGTGGTGCTTCGCTCACCCCAGCCTGGGACCTGCGCTCCTTGCATCTTGGGGGCTGGGTTCCCCGCCTACCCCCGAGGTCCCAGTCAGAAGCTGCTTCATCCCAGCACCCCCGTGCAGGTGTGACACTTCCCCACTGCCCAGGGCCTGGAGGCTGCGGTGGCCCCCGGGACAGCCCCAGGTTTTGGGGAGAAAAAGGGACTGTCCCTGAACTCAGTGGGTGACTCCAGCTGCCCCCCTTCCCCCACCCTGCACCTGCCTGGGCCTCTGGGCCGACTCCACCACTGACCACTTCCTCCCGTCGGGGCTGCGGTCGGAAATCGGAGTCTGACTAGACCCGGGGGATGCTCGGGGGGTGGACAGGGCCTTCCCAGCCCTCGCAGCTGCAGCTCTGGCCGCTCCACTCAGGCCTGCCCTACACCCTGCCTGGGCTGAGCACAGCCCAGAGCTGGATTCCAGCTGGCTCAGAGACGTCTGGGTCCGGTGGTCCTGCTCGGTGGACCCCCTCCCCGGGGTCTCCTGCTCCTCTGTGCCCCTGCTCCGCCCACCTCCCCTGGAGTGGAGGGGTGTGTCGTGTCCAGTCACCTCTGTCTGCTCTTGCCCGCTCTCCACCCCGCAGGCCCCGGAGACCCTGCCTGCAGCCACTGTGGATTCCTGTCTCCCAGGCCCAGGCCCAGGCCCCTCCCAGCTCCCCACTTCACTCCTCCCCAGACTCAAGCCTGGTGGATCCTTCTCTTAAGCACTTCACTGTTAGGGCTTGGAACATTTGAGGTGGAGCGGGGGGACAAAGCATCGTCTGGAAGTGTGACCAGGTTTCTGGAATCAGGGTCAGCTCTGTGGTTCCTGAGCCCCCTCTGAGGGATCCCGGGGAACCCTGAAGGCCCCGGCTCCTCCGGTGATCCTAGGGGTGCAGAAGCTTCCCCCACCCTGAGCTCTCAGCAAATGGGGAGAGAATCCTGTGGCCTCTGGAGCCGTCACAGACTCCCCCACCTGGCAGTCCCTTCTGCGGATGAGGGAACAGAGAGGCACAGAGAGGGAGAGTTTCTTTCCTACGAAACACAGCAACCTGATGCAAAGACAATATCCTGAGACTTAGCAGCACCAGCCGGAAGCCTGGGAGGACCAGGCTTTTTGGGACATGGGAGTGGGGTGGGGCCCAACCTGGGACCTGGGGGCTCTGGGAGATTTCTCTCCCTTAAATAGATGGGGAAACAGTGGAAACAGTGACAGACTTTATTTTCTTAGGCTCCAAAATCACTGCAGATGGTGATTGCAGCCATGAAATTAAAAGACGCTTACTTCTTGGAAGAAAAGTTATGACCAACCTAGACAGCACATTAAGAAGCAGAGACATTACTTTGCCAATAAAGGTCCGTCTAGTCAAGGCTATGGTTTTTCCAGTAGTCACATATGGATGTGAGAGTTGGACTATAAAGAGAGCTGAGTGCCGAAGAATTGATGCTTTTGAACTGTGGTGTTGGAGAAGACTCTTGAGAGTCCTTTGGACTGCAAGGAGATCCAATCAGTCCATTCTGAAGGAGATCAGTCCTAAATATTCATAGAAGGACTGATGCTGAAGCTGAAACTCCAATACTTTGGCCACCTGATGCAAAGAACTGACTCATTTGAAAAGACCCTGATGCTGGGAAAGATTGAAGGCGGGAGGAGAAGGGGACGACAGAGGATGAGATGGTTGGATGGCATCACCGACTCAATGGACATGAGTTTGACTAAGGTCTGGGTGTTGGTGATGGACAGGGGAGGCCTGGTGTGCTACAGTCCATGGGGTGACAAAGAGTCAGATACGACTGAGCAACTGAACTGAGCTGAACAGAGGGCACGGGCCCAGTAGTGGGCAGCATACACCAGCTTAAAGGGAGACACTGCCCAGAAAGTGTGGAGAT
>SJXQ01002531.1:85781-112831 GCA_006408695.1 Aepyceros melampus
ATAAGGGTGGTGTCATCTGCATATCTGAGGTTATTGATATTTCTCCCAGCAATCTTGATTCCAGCTTGTGTTTCTTCCAGTCCAGCGTTTCTCATGATGTACTCTGCATAGAAGTTAAATAAGCAGGGTGACAACATACAGCCTTGACGTACTCCTTTTCCTATTTGGAACCAGTCTGTTGTTCCATGTCCAGTTCTAACTGTTGCTTCCTGACCTGCATACAGATTTCTCAAGAGGCAGGTTAGGTGGTCTGGTATTCCCATCTCTTTCAGAATTTTCCACAGTTTATTGTGATCCACACGGTCAAAGGCTTTGGCATAGTCAATAAAGCAGAAATAGATGTTCTTCTGGAACTCTCTGGCTTTTTCCATGATCCAGCGGATGTTGGCAATTTGATCTCTGGTTCCTCTGCCTTTTCTAAAACCAGCTTGAACATCTGGAAGTTCATGGTTCACGTATTGCTGAAGCCTGGCTTGGAGAATTTTGAGCATTACTTTACTAGCATGTGAGATGAGTGCAATTGTGTGGTAGTTTGAGCATTCTTTGGCATTGCCTTGATTTCTGCCAAATACCATGTAGTTTTGATTCATTAAGTACTTCTTATGCATATTTGTGCCAAAATGGTGAAAGAAGTTTGTCAGATTTTTTTCCTGCAAGTTCAGTTGCTAAAGAAGTCTCCTTAAAGAATTTAAAATCTGCTCACAGGCTACCACCATCCATAGTCTCTAAAGAAGCATTTATGTGTATACCTTTCTGCTGCTGCTACTGCTAAGTCGCTTCAGTTGTGTCCAACTATGTGCAACCCCATAGATGGCAGCCCACCAGTCTCCCCCATCCCTGGGATTCTCCAGGCAAGAATACTGGAGTGGGTTGCCATTTCCTTTTCCCATGCATGAAAGTGAAAATTGAAAGTGAAGTCCCTCAGTCGTGTCTGACTCTTAGCGACCCCATGGACTGCAGCCTACCAGGCTCCTCCATCCATGGGATTTTCCAGGCAAGAGTACTGGAGTGGGGTGCCATTGCCTTCTCTATATACCTTTTTAGATGATAACAATTCTAGAAATTCTATAAAGGCATTGGAGTTTGTTAGTTTTATTCAAGAATGACTATGATATTAACAGTAAACACACATTATTATTCTTTGGAATATAGGCCTTCCTGCTGAATGAGAGAAGTTGTCGGTTCCTAGTTGCTGAAAAAGGAGATTTCATTGGTTAAGAGAAGTTTGTGGATGGGATTTCCGAGACTGGAAGTCTCCTTGGCTCAAAGAGAGAAATAACTTAATCAGGTGTTCTCACCTGAACTTGGGATGCTTTGTTTTACAAGCTTAAATAATACCTGGATAAATCCCTACAGTTCATAATTTTTTTGGGTTTCCCAGGTGGCTCGATTGTAGAGAATCATTTGGCAGTGCAGGATATGGGGTTGGCGGGCGAGGAGTTTGTGATCCCATGGGGAAGATCCCCTGGAGAAGGAAATGACAACCCACTCCAGTATTCTTACCTGGAAAATCTCATGGAGAGAGGAGCCTGATGGGCTGTAGTCTGTGGCATCACAGAGAGTTGGACACAACTGAACGACTAAGCAGGCACGCATCATTTTTTTAAGCTAAAGACTAAATAAATTCTGTAGAAACTGTGTTTTAAGTAGGAACTTTCTCCTTAATTCACTATGTTATATTGTCTTCTGAAATTTGTTATCTCTTAATAGACTTTCAAAGAAAGATATAGTAGTTAATATTTGATGAAATATTCCTATATATCTGTTCATAGATCTTCCAAGTTAAAAAACTTTCTCAATAGAGGAACTTCTCATATCTTGTTTCTTTCCCAAAGGTATATAGTTTGTAATCTATTTTACTTTGGAAATACATGCATGGTGTTTCATTATATGGATTCAGCATAATGTATTTTACCCCCATATTTGGACATCTGAGTCTTAGACATGAAATAGCATCATTAGTGAAATCTAGATTAGTTTTTTCTTTTAAAATAATTATTCTGTGGTTTCCAATTTTTCTAGAATTAACATGAAATAAATTGGTAAACTCTGAAATGCCCAGAAAAGAAAATAAATATCATTACTAATCTCACTACCACCGAGAGATGATGCCTTTTAACATTTTGGGCAACCCACTCCAGTATTCTTGCCTGGAGAATCCCATGGACAGAGGAGCTTGGTGGGCTACAGTCCATGGGGTCACAAAAGTCGGACACGACTGAGCAACTTCACTTCACTTGTGTATCTTTATATCTATGAACTTAACACTTTTAAAAAAATCGGTGCTCTAAACAAAAAATTGAGTTGTTACTTCGTGTACTGTTTTTGACATAGTCTTCTACGAAGTTACCTTTAATGGTTATGTGGTATTTCATTGTTTTTGGCATAATCCTTTTTACCTCTGTTTTTAAATATTTAGGTTATCTGCAGTTTTTGCGCTGTAGTTCTATATGCAACACCTTAGGTATTTTGGAAAACCTTCCTGAGTCATCCACCTCAGACTGTCTCAGGGTGTTCTAGCCTTTTCTTCCTGATTCTCTCTCTTTCAGTATTTCCTTCTTTAACAGTAAGACCAGATCAGGTCGACACAGTATTCTTCAAACAATTTAACTATCTGTCAGTGAACATGCTGGCTTCTGTGAATTTAGGAATCAGAGACACTGAGCCATTTTATTTGCCAGAGATAAATAATTTCAGTACATGAGTTAAGCGTTGTGATAATTTTATGTAAGTATCAGGTCTGTGGAAACTCAGAAAGTGATTCTGAAGGTAGTAGGCAGAGGAGAAAGATCAGGGAATAGCATTTAATTTGTTTACAACAGGGAGGTACATAAATTCTATTTATTTGCATTTACTGCATGAGGAGACTGAGCTAGTTAGATAATTTGCCCATGCTTACTCAAGTAGTAACTGGAAGAGTGCCAAAAGTAAGCCCAGCTAGGTGTATCTGACTACAAAGCCTCAGCTCTCTTTAGGACCCCACCCTGCCACACCAAAGGAAAGATTCCAGGAGGAACTGAATAGAAAGAAGCTGGAATGGCAAGTAGGTGTTAGCTGGGTGGAGGGGGTGGGGTTATTGTTTGGAGCTTGTCGAAGAGATTTGAAAAAAGGAGTAGAGAGAGGTGATGTGAGGCTTAAGCTAACATTTTAAAAAATGTATGTAGTAAAATTCACTCTTTGGGGATACAGTTCTGTGAATTGTTGACAATTTAAAATTTAGAGTTGTATACCACCGCACAACCAAGATACAGAACTAGTCTGTTGCTGCCCTAAATTCGCTCATATTTCTCTTTTTCAGTCAGCTCCTCCCACCATTCTCCACCTCTGACAAGCACTAGTCTGTTCTCCATCCTATAAGGTCATATAAATGGCATGTCATATAATGCCATGTAGTAAATGGAGTCATACACTATGTAGTCTTTTGAATTTGGCCTCTTTACTTAGCATAATGCATTTTAATTAGGCAGCCATTAATAATGTAAATGTTACTGTACAATTTTGCTGTAGTTTCTTGCCTACTTCAAAGTTTGCTTATATCATCTTCAAGTCCAGTTTCATGTAAACAGAATGCTTTTTTTTTTTTTTTTTTTTGCTGAGAAATGGTTAATAGTTATAGCTCCAGATATCAAAGAAGCCCAAAATATATTCTTGGTAAATGCCCAGGAGAAATTAAAATAGAACAAAATCAGCTGTCTCTCCCCACACCCTGTTACATCAGCCTTCTCCTTGCTTTTTGTATGTAGAAATCTGCGTGGAAAGTTTGCTACTGAATGTGACCTTTGCCAGCTTGAAGAAAAAAAGAGAACAGCTGTTACTAGGAGAGAGTGGAAGGAATGAATGTTGTTCCTGGCCAGTTGGCAGTGTGTGCCTTTCTGGGGCAGTAACAACAGGTGACCAACTTCTGCTTTTTATTTTTGTTAGTGTATAAATAAATAGGCTAACTTGTTTTTTGTGCAGAAATCTCAGGGTATATATTAAAATAACCTGCCCATGTAGTTGTCTTGGATTTTTTTTAAAGCTGTTTAAATACATACACAAATTTATTTTAAGTGTCTTAATGAACTAAGAGACTCCAAGGTTGAGGATATTATAGGTAATTGTTGACAGAAAACCACAAAGAGTAAAACTTTCTTTGGTAAATGTCACTTATATCTAAACTGTACTTTCTCCCTTTTGTTTTAACTTAAACAGCAAACCAAAACGATAACTAAGTACTTTTTATAGTAAAACCATGTCAGCCACAGAGAGGTGTGACTACAAGCCAGTGACCAGAATGTAGGTGTTCCTAAAAGCTGAGAGTGCACTGTTCTTTGAACTCTTGCCCCTGGATACTTTGAGTGCCACCTCTGTGAATCACACCCAAATATATAGCGCTCTCGACCACCGACCCCTCCCATGTGGCTCCGCGCTCTTCACCTTCTCCCTTTCTACCTCACACAAACTCATCTTGAAGTACAACTCCCATCAAGTCCTTTCTTGCTAAAAGCCAGTGTTGATTTTTCATTTCTTACTGAAGCATATCCAAATTAATTACCTAGAATTGAAAATCTTCATCCTGTAGTTTTGCTCTGCCTATTCATATTTCTATTATTCCTCCTTGCACTTTACCCTACCACAGTTGGACTTTTTTTTTTTTTTTTTCCTAATTGTCTGGCAACAGATTGAGCTCAGTTATCAATTTTTAATTCATTTGTTTCCCATTGCAGTTGTTGTGAATGTTTTTCTACTCTTTTAAACTCCAGTTATCTCCTACTCTTCTCATTTTTTTGCAAATGATACCATTTCCTACTTCATTTAGAAGGCTTTAGTCAGATAAGTGTGTGTTTGAGTCCTGGACGCATCACTTCATATCAAAACTGGTAGACAGTATACATCTGAGTCTTACCTTCCCTCACCCACAGCCCTTTCATGGACCTACCCAAGATCCCACAACTAAAAGGTTGAAGCAGAACTCAGCTCCTCTAGCACCAGCTGGCATCAGTTCTGCTTGACCGTGCTGGTGTGTACTAGTTGTTAAATACCTTTAATTTCACTCTTATTATGTGTATGACTTTAATTATGTTACTTATCCTCTTTGAGTCATCCTCTCATCTTTAAAATCGGGATAGTAATAACATGGTGACTCTTTGTGCATTCACTAAACGTTTGTTGAGGGCCAGCCTTGTACTAAGAACTGTCTTAGGTGCTTGGGGTATATCAGAGAACAAAAGAAATTTGTGCCTTCTTGGAGCTTGTGTTCTAGTATTGTAAGGATTAAATGAAAATTATTGTTAGTGTTTGGTATGGTATCACATCCACAGAGGTGCTCACACTGTTTCAGCTCCTTTTCTTCCTTTGCCACATGTTTTCATCAAGGCCAAAGAGCCAAGGGGAGTGTGGGAAGGGGAAAGAGTGAAGCCAATGTTAATAACTGAATGTGGCATCCCAAGAGTAACCAGAACCTGATTACAGTGCAGAGCAATGCAAATCAAATAGGAAACATTAAAAAAAAAAAAAAAAGTACCAGTAACCAACCCTGCTCTTTTTTCAAAATTTATTTTTAATTGGAGGATAATTGCTTTACAACATTGTGCTGGTTTCTGCCATACAACGTCATGAGTCAGCCAAAAGTATAAGCCTGCTTTTGATGAGTTGATTGTCTTAGTGTGTTTACATTTCCTTTCCTCTCCTGTGGATTCAGCTCCAGCCATTCATCCTCATTCTCAAGTTCTGCTCTCCCACTCCCCGCATTTCACTGCGTCAGCTCACTATCACATCTTAAAAAATCATCACCCTTCGTTTGCTCTATTTATCCTTCAAGGTGTAGACCAAGTTCTCCTCTTTCCTTCCTTTTATATCGCAAGGCATTTAAAAGTTTTTTACCCAATTACTCTCTTTCTCTAACTCTTTTCAGTCTCTCTGTTTTCACTCAGAGTACTGCAGTTCTTCTATTATGGTTCATCAGTTACCACTTGTGTGTTCCTTTTCTGCTCTGCTTCTTTTTAAGTGGCATCTGTTACTGTTAAGACCATCTGAACCCAAAAGGATCATGGCCTCATTGACATAGGTTTTGAGTCATAATCCTGCAACTTAAATTCCCTCGGGCCAGTTTCTTCATCTTCAAAATGATGTAATAACCTTTACCTCTTAAAGTGATTAAAAGAAACCTAGCATACTGTCAGGGAGTTAAGTAAAAACGTTACTGACATTTTTGAGAAGTGCCCCTTTGCCACCATTTTCCTTGACACTGTTCTTTCATGTTCTTTATCCTACTTACCTGGTAGTTCATTCCTTATTAATCGGCGTGCGTGTGCATAAGTCACTTCGGTTGTGTCCGACTCTCTGCCACCCTATGGAATGTAGCCTGCCAGGCTCCTCCATCCGTGGGATTCTCCAGGCAAGAGTACTGGAGTAGGTTGCAGTGCCCTTCTCTAGCAGATCTTTCCATCCACGGGATCCACCTCGTGTTTCTTTTGTCTCCCGCATTGGCAGGCAGGTTCTTTACCAATAGCGCCACCTAGGTGGGTTATTAGTTAGCTGTCTCTTTTTTCTTTAGATTATTGTTCTTGTCACTTTTTCTGACCTTAGTAAGATCTCATGGCCTCAGCTATCCCTTTTATAATTGAAATTTCAGATATTCATCTCTAGTCTGGATTCTCTTTTGAGTGGTAGATGTGAAACATTTGTCAAATGATCTGGAATATGAATCAAGAAGGAGTCTCAGCATTTGATATGTAGAGGAAACAAACTATCTTACCTGGCATACTTACTAGTTTCACTTGTTCAAGTTGGTAAAAGTTTTAATGACTTTCTTTACCTTTATAGAGGAGGAGAAGAGAACCCTTTTTGTTTAAAAATAACACACAACTCCTGTCAGTTTGCAGGAAGAGTTTTCATGTGATTCTGGAAAGATGTGCAACACCTGTTTCCAAAGAAAGCAAGAAAAATATTGCATGTTTTTCTCTCCAAAATGTATTTTGTTCAAACTGAATTGGACACCAAATAAAGAACATTCCTTAAATTTGGAATGAATAGAACTTTCTAAAAACTGCTCAGGTAACACTAAGTAGTAAAAAGCCCCAAAAATTTTATTTACTTTTAACCTTGGACTGCTAAAAGGAGAAAATGAAAGGGTTTGTAGAAGCAAATTTCACAAAAGTAACTGTAGACTTATTTGTTAGACCCAAATATACATGTAGGGAAATGAACAAACATGGTTAAATTTACATATGTTGGATTTTTTTGGGGAAGGGAGAATATTTCTTACATATGGGTTTTATCCATTACCTTTTTGGTAAAGCATCAGCTCCTAGAAGCAGTTTCCTCACTGTTTATTTTCTTGTAAGTTCGCTGTTTATTTTTCTTGTAAGTTTTGCAGAGGTTTCTTTCAAGTTTTACAAAGTGCACTTACACATTAGGATGGTTCAATCAACCCAAGTGTAGTAGATTGAGATGTATTCTTGGTCTCACAAAGCAACTCCACTGTCACCCCCAATTGAACCAACATAAGGAAATAAACTGTTTATATACAGACCAGCTTAAGCTCATAGAATCATGGATTGAAAAGAGACCTAAGAAATGTCATTCTTCTTTTTCATTTGTAGCTAAGGAGACTGAGACCCTGATAGTTAGAGAGGTGGTATGATATGAAAAGAAGAGGAACTTTTTGGTAAAATTCTGACTTCCCTATTTACCAACTGTATAATTTTAGTACCTGTCCTGGTACACACCCAAGATCTTTGTACTCTTGGGTGAGTTGCTTAACATCCATGAGTTTTTGATAAAATTTAGTTCTAAGATATAGTTTGAAATTTTTAATAATTTGCTGTATTTGTGTTTTTCTTTTGTTAAACTTTAGCAAGCCTGATTATTTCATTAATCTGTAAAATCTCATTTGGTTTTATTGATTTGATTTTTCCTTGTTCTGTTTCATTCATTTCTGTCCTATATTCTTCCACTTTCTTGAGCTTTTAAAAGTTATTGTGTTGAATGTTTGTTTCATTAATTTCTAATACATAAATCTAAAACTACATTTTCATGTGTAGTATTTTAACTATACTTTAAATTTTTACTTGTCATATTTTCATTCGTACCCAGCTATTTTGTGATTTATATCTTGACTCTTCTCTTAGTGACTTGTAAGTTTTCAAACATACAGATTTGAGAGGATACTCTCTTTCCCTATCATGGAATTGTTAGATAGAATATAGACAAATACCTGGCAAATAGTTGGTATTCCACAAACATTTTCCCTTTTCTTTGAAAAAATAAACTTTGACTTTTGAAATTAGAACAGGAAACATAACATTGGAATAAGTACAAGTAATTCCAATAGTGACTTTAGTTCTATAATATAGCCAATAAGGAAATGAACTGTTAAGAGCAAAGAGGGGTGATGTGAAGAGGGTAAAATTGGAAGGAGGAGAAGAGAAAGGAAAATTAAGGGAAGATATAGTAATTTCAGGTCGAATTAATTCTAGCTTTTTTGAGGTCATATTCTACTGATCACTTAGGTCTGTGGGCTTTACAGTATTAGTTATTTTTGTTTCCTATACCTTTATAATAGAAGTGTCCATAGATGACCATTTTTGGTATGTCAGTATACAGGTTGTAAAACTATATGGCAGAAGTTCTTGTGTTTTCATTAGAAACTTAAAGGAGTCTGGGAACCCCAAGAAGTTAAAGAACTGCTACATTAGAGACCTCACTGTGTGGGATAAATTGAGAAACGTACCAGGAAAGGATTCTGTTTTTTCCTGTTCTAACAGTAGTGATTATTACCCTCTTGAGAGATAGTGAGTGTTCCTGATAATTCCTTAGGTTAGAAGTAGATGGTCAGGCGGTGTACTAAGGTCGGAATTTAGCTTTTAGTGAAGTGAAATTTAAAACTATATGGTATTTTATAAGCATAAATATTGTACAACTTGGAATGAATGACCAAAACTTACATGTCTTTGAGTAGTAGTATTTTTATACAGCTAAGCTAAGTGTTCACGGCCTCCACTAAGGGTAGGAATAATTCTGGAGGTAAGAAGTAGTTGGTGGTGGTTGTTGTTCAGTCGCTCAGTTGTGTCTGACTCTTTGTGACCCCATGGACTGCAGCATACTAGGCTTCCCTGTCCTTTACTATCTTCCGGAGTTTGCTCAAACTCATGTCCATTGAATCAGTGATGCCACAGTTGCTAGCTGCCCTGAAGGTGGAATGCTGAAGGCAGACTTTGGGTATCCAGAGATAAGAAGGCACTCTGCTGGCTTAAGCAGGAACTTCTTACTCCAGGACAGAAGAGTGGGAAGATTGGAGGTTGGTGAAGGAGGTAGGAGAGTACCCCCACATTACTTGACTGACCCTCTTTCTTCCTCATCTAGGAAGGCTAGTTGCCTGAGAGAGAAACTAATTCAGGGTTCTAAAATTTGAGGAATGCAACAGAGATAGGTTCTTTAAAGGAAGCAAGCCAAGAGTATTCTTGTAGGTGAATTTTCTTCTGAGCATTAGGTCACAGTTAAATCTGTGTTTACTTGAGTACTTCATAATTATTTCCTTTTAAGTTAGGGAATCAAAGTTAGGTTTGCTGTGTATTAAGTCATAGTAAAATTTGTTGGCTCTCAACCTCAGTTTGTCTTTAACTCCCTAAATCTGCATTATCCATTAGGAAAGCCTCTAGTTATATGTAGCTATTTAGGATGAAGTTCAGTTCAGTTCAGTTCAGTTGCTCAGTTGTGTCCAACTCTTAGCAACCCCATGGACTGCAGCATGCCAGGCTTCCCTGTCCATCACCAACTCCCAGAGTCCACCCAAACCCATGTCCATTGAGTCAGTGATGCCATCCAGTCATCTCATCCTCTGTCATCCCCTTCTCTGCATACCTTCAATCTTTGCCAGCATCAAGGTCTTTTCAAATAAGTCAGTTCTTTGCATCAGGTAAGTATTGGAGTTTCAGCTTCAACATCAGTCCTTCCAATGAACACTCAAGACTGATTTCCTTTAGGATGGAGTGGTTGGATCTCCTTGCTGTCCAAGGGACTCTCAAGAGTCTTCTCCAACACCATAGTTCAAAAGCATCAATTCTTTGGTGCTTAGCTTTCATTATAGTCCAACTCTCACATCCATATATGACTACTGGAAAAACCATAGCCTTGCCTAGACAGACCTTTGCTGGCAAAGTAATGTCTCTGCTTTTTAATATGCTGTCTAGGTTGGTCATTAAAATAAAATTAAAAATCAATCCTTCATTCTCACCGGCCACAGAGCAAGTGCTCATTAGCCATGTGTGACTAGTAGCAACTGTATTGGACAGTACATTATATTGGACATTTTTGTCACCACAGAAAATTTTGTTGAACCTTACCCTAAATGAAATTGTTTATTTTCTTTCTTCTCTTCTCCATCAGACTAATGGTTTTTATAAAACTTAATCAATTTTGAGCTTTGCTAAAAATATAAAACTTGAAAGACCCACTAAAGTACTATTCCTTTGCATATTACATAATTTAAAAGATAGTTCCACCCTTTTAGAATGAGCTGAGTGCTGTTATTTTATACAATTTTTCAAGCAAGTGAAGTTGCTCAGTCATGTCCGACTCTTTGTGACCCCATGGACTGTAGCCTACAGTCCATGGGATTTTCCGGGCAAGAGTACTGGAGTGGGTTGCCATTTCTTTCTCCAGGGGATCTTCCTGACCCAAGGATCGAACCCAGGTCTCCCGCGTTGCAGGCAGATGCTTTACTATCTGAGCCACCAGGGAAGCCAGTTTTTCAAGAAGTGGTGACGAAAGTATGTTTCTTATGGGTTGTTTTTGATTGCCTCTCCTAAAGTGATGTCCTTCTAGATTATTTCTGCTGCCTATAACATAAGAATGTTCTGGAGGAGCTTAAAAATTTCTAATGTCATGAATCCATCTCGGGTGTACATGAGTTCCCAATCCTGAACCCCCCTCCCCCCACCTCCCACCCCATATCAACTCTCTGGATTGTCCCCGTGCACCAATCCCAAATATCCCGTATCCTGTATCAAACATAGACTGGCGATTCAATACAGTATTGTAAAGTAAAATAAAGTAAAAATAAAAATTAAACACACACACACACAGAAAATTTCTAATGTCAAAAACAAATTTCTGATGTCCCAGACTTTGGAAATTTGTTTTGTAACTTTTTAGGAGATGTTAAACTTACAGCTATTATGATTTACCTACTTCACATGTGGTAAATCGTCATAGCTCTCAAAAGTTGCAAAATAGGAAAACCCCTGGAAGTACTAATTTCACCATAGGGGCTACTTTTCTGAGAACCTATCAATCAGGCATAAAAACCAAAGGATAATTTCTGTTACTTTGTTACTGTTACTTTATTTTTTGTTTTTAACAGACTAGAAAAATAGGCTTTTTTCTTTGTCCCGGTTTCAGACAATCTTTATACCATAGATAGACTTTTTCAGTTAAGTTGGATGTATAGAAATTTCAGGAAGCACAATGAAAAAGGTGTGGATTAAGCATTTTTTAAAGTTCAAAATCAATGATCATGATCTTTTGTTTTATTATGAAATATGCAAACATTGAAGCACATATAGTAGAAAATGAGATTTCTACCTAATTTGTATTAATACCATCTGGGGGATAACTACTGAAAAGTTGGTTGTATATTCTTCTAGGCTTTCCAATGTATATTTGAACATAAATGCAAGTAATTTGTTTTATATAAATGAAATTACACTAAATACAATGTTTTTAGAAATTTTGTCTACTAAACAGTGTATGTATGTATACATATATTTCTGTGTATACGATTCATACTCATGCTACTGATTGGGTTTAAAATTTTTTCCAGATTGTATCATAGGACATCTGAAGAATAACTATGTTTTGTGTAAAGATAATATACCATTGTAGCGTGTGTGCAGCTGCTTTAGCATGATAGTGATCTATCATATGTGCTCAATACATGTTAGTTTCCATTCTTCTTTTTGGACATGTATGATAAAGGCCGTGGAAGATGATTAACTGTTTTTTTTCACTATAAAGTAAATCTTTCTCTTAATCATATTTGTGTTTTGCGATTCAGGTTTATAAATTACTACAAGACTAGCAGGGTTGCTATTTAAGAGTCTTGTAAGCTATGCTGCCCCAATTATTTTAGGTGCTTCTGTAAGAGCAGAGATTTACTGGTGGTTAAGAGACTACATTATGATTTATCCTATAGTATGGGCTTCCTTGGTGGCTCAGAGGTTAAAGCGTCTTCCTCCAATGCAGGAAACCCGGGTTCAATCCTTGGGTTGGGAAGATATCCTGGAGAAGGAAATGGCAACCCGGCCAGTATTCTTGCCTAGAGAATCCCATGGACAGAGGAGCTTGGTGGGCTACAGTCCACGGGGTCACAAAGAGTCAGACACAACTGAGTGACTTCACTTTCACTTTCACTTATGCACTGTAAAGTTGTACAGTATGTGACAAATTTTACATGGGAGTCTTGGAATGAAGTCCTTTGCTAACTTTGAAGGTGTACAGAATAGGTGCTGAGGTTGGGAATTGAGCACTTCTGTTATGGAGTAGCATATGTTATTGTGTGCTTTGTGATGAAATTTCAGGTCTGATAGTTTCTAGAGGTTCTAGAGAAGAGATTAGGAAAAGATGAATGTAGAGCTGATTGTTAATTATTTGTAAAGTCCTATTTTGAAGTATTATTGATTTATGCTCGCAGTTTCATTTGGAAATCTGATCCTTCTGCTTTCCTGCAGGGAATTTTAGACATCAGTTTGGGGTAGATCAGTAAAGAGGATTGAATTGGGAAAAGAGTAACGGGTGCTGTTGATAGAATTGCTTCTGCAGTAGCCATGTCTGAAGCTTTGCTTGGAGATAACGCTGGACTATACAGAAATTGCCTCCAAGATTCCAGGAGTTCCTGAATCATAAATTCCTTATATAGTTAACGTGGGTATATCAGTCTTTTTATGTTTGTTAGCACTTTGTGTTCCCAGTGGAAAACAAGCTTGAGAAATAATTGTTAGACTATAGAATTAGAAGTGCTTCCCTAGCATGTTCTTGGACTTAAGATTGTTATCCAGTTTTGTTTCTTTGCTTTTTGTTCTTTTCTTGGTTTGTTTAACTTGGGTCTTGTGGAGAGAAAAATTAACTTAAAACTTTTCAAGACCTAAGTTTATAATTATGCAGAATTATTATTATGTGCCTCAGAGGCTTTTGCTTGCTTGTTTATTCATTCAGTGTACATTCCTTGAAGTGCTTACTATAAGCGAGATTGTGGAGGGAAGGCTATGAGATAGGAATCGACTCAGGGTAAAGGAAAATTGAAAACTGTATTCTGTAGAGAGTCCAAAGGCTGAAGATAGGGCGCGTATATATGTATTTAAGAGACAGAGACACACATTCATGTATACATACACAGAGACATAGTCCATAGTTCGGTAGGAAAAATCTCCTAAACATTTTTAGAAATGTCTCTTCTTCTATTCCCACTGTATTTCTTTATTTCAATCCTCAACATGTTATATACACTTGTATTTCTTGCCTCTGGACTTTCCTTCTATTATAACTCCACACTTCTTTTTCCTTTATACAATTTTTCTGAGTCTTTTCCCCCACTAAGGCACAGATTGGGTTGTGTGTTTCATGTCACCCACAGGATAAAGTCCAAACTTCTTAATACACAGTCTCAATATTAGATTCTGTGAATAGTCCTTTATTAAAACCTCTCCCAAGTTATCTGCTTTTACTCTGTATTTCATGCTGAGACCCTGACTGGTCTTATCTTCTGCCTTTTGGTTCTGCTGCTGCTGCTGCTGCTAAGTCGCTTCAGTCGTGTCTGACTCTGTGACCCCACAGAGAGCAGCCCACTAGGCTCCCCCGTCCCTGGGATTCTCCAGGCAATAACACTGGAGTGGGTTGTCATTTCCTTCTCCAATGCATGAAAGTGAAAAGCGAAAGTGAAGTCGCTTAGTCGTGTCCGACCCTCAGCAACCCCATGGACTGCAGCCTACTAGGGTCCTCCACCCATGGGATTTTCCAGGCAAGAGTGCTGGAGTGGGGTGCCATTGCCTTCTCCGGCCTTTCGGTTCTAGATAGCTTCTTTTTCCTTGTGTGGATCTGCTCTCATCATTGTCTACCTAGTCCTCAGTACTTGGAGACTCACTTTGCCCTTTGACTTGTAGATGGGTTTGATGCGTGGGAAGCACTGGAAGAAGAGGGAGGTGTGTTTTTTCTCCTGGCATTCTCTTGCCAAATCCTATCATGTTGGCTCTCCCAGAGGTCATAGCTCTCTGAACCTTTTAGGCCTATGAGTGGTTGCCCCTTCAGGAGGTTGTATTAATACGGTCTCATAACTTTATCCACACCCTCCATACCTTGTATATAGTCACTTACTAAGCTCTTCTTAAGTTCCCCAGTTTACTGCTGGGATCCTGACTACTACATTGTCAGAGTCATCTAAGCTTCAGTCTGTTTGCAGTTACAGCTGTGTTATTTTCCAGTAGCACCTCTCTCTTCTTATTAAAAATTTTTTGGTGCGGTCTTTTTCATTCCTTCCCTTTTTTTATTTTTCTGTTTTTTTTTTTTTTTGACTGGATTAAAAAATTTTTTTTCTTCACTGCACATGACATGTGGGACCTTATTAGTTCCCCAACCGGGGATCAAACCCACACCTCAAGTGTAGTCTTAATCACTGAACCATCAGGGAAGTTCCTCCTTCCCTTTTTAAGTCTTTTTTCCCCCTCCTTTCCTGGCACCATGACTGCCATGTAACAGGAATTGAAATGTCTGAGTGAATAAAGTGAGATCTTCAAGAGGATGGACACTTGAATGTCCCTGTGGTATAGCATAGTTTATTTAGATGTCTGAAACTGAGAAAATAGGTGAAGGTAGTGGGTACTGAGGTCAGTATAGTCACTTTAAGAACATCTAGATTTATATTTCATTCTTTTCAAAAAGTAAACTTAGAACTTGTTTTTTTTTTTTTTTTTACCTTTGCTTCAACATATTAGAAAATATTTAATTCTCTTTAAAATGCATTTTAGATTTATTCCATTGGATTTTTTGGTAATAATCTGTCTTTATGAAAGTATGTACTGTATATAAAATGGGAGAGATTTCAGTTATTACTTAATTGGAGGAGAATGTAGGTATTCATTTATCTGTCTTCCTCAATTTAGCTTAGAAGAGATGCACTAACAGCAGACATACAGTAGCTAACAAATGTGTTTATTAGCAGGATTGAGATTTTAAAAAGTGACTTCTCTTAAGAGAATTTTAATTAAGAAAAAAATATTCTAGAGTTATGATTAGGGTCAAAAAATGTTTCTATAGTCTTTATATATTAAGGAAGGAATATATGTTCTCTGAAAGAGTTTATTTTGAAAAGAATCTTCCCATAACACTAACTTTGATACAGAACTCTATTACTACCCTAAAAAATTACCATTGAAATTAATTTCTATATAGATAGAAATATTTTACTGCATTTTAGAGTCGAGTACTCTAGGGGGATGGCTGTCCTGTGTGTGTGTGTGTTCTTAGTCTGCTTGGGCTACCATAACAAAATGCCATAAACTCAGTGGCTTAACAGAGACTTTTCTTCTCAGAGTTCTAAAGGCTGAGATCCTGAGATCAGGGTGCAAGCATGGCCAGGGCTTTCTCTTCCGGGCTTGCAGATGGCCATTTTCTTGTATCCTCACACGGCCTTTCTTTAGATGTATTCATGTGGAAAGAGACCGCTTCCTTTCTTTATAAAGCCACCAATCTTATTGGAGTAGGACCCTACCTTTATAACCTTATTTAACTAAATTACCTCCTAAAAGTCCTATCTCCAATTATAGTAAAATTCGAGATTAGAACTTCTACACAAGGATTTGGCAGGGGGCAGACACACTTTTAGTTCATTGGAGTCTGCATGCATGTATGTGTTTATATATATAAATCATATGAGCAGTAAAGGAAATAATTGTGATATATTTAAACTTGAAGAAAGAGATTCATACTTAGACAATGACAACCCAATATTGAAACTCATTATTGAGTTATCTTCATAAAGATATTGTGTTAATGGAGGTGGTGTAAGATACTCTCACAGAGTTAAATATGACGATCTTTTTCTCAGACCTCATTGTCTTTACTCAGTTCTCATCCTTGATGTCTTAGCTTTGAAATCCTACATTTACCTAGATATAGACTTGATACCGGAGAAGGCAATGGCACCTCACTCCTGTACTCTTGCCTGGAAAATCCCATGGACAGAGGAGCCTGGTAGGCTGCAGTCCATGACATGACTGAGCGACTCTTCACTTTCACTTTTCACTTTCATGCATTGGAGAAGGAAATGGCAACCTACTCCAGTGTTCTTGCCTGGAGAATCCCAGGGACAGGGGAGCCTGGTGGGCTGCCGTCTATGGGGTCGCACAGAGTTGGACACTACTGAAGTGCCTTAGCAGCAGCAGCAGCAGACTTGATACTCTAAGCTACTTTCATTGGCTTTGTATAACAACATTGTCTGACTTCTATTTTCATTCTTGTGCTTAAAGAATGGCCAATATATTTGCTGAATGAGACAGACAACAGCCCCTGCCCTCTAGAGTATGTAATCATCTTTTCTTCCTCTCGCAGTCTCTTCATGATTTCACTGTGAATATTAGTCCCTACCTGATTTTTTTTTTTTTTTAATCTCTGTTAGTCTTGACTTTAGGCTTTCTGAGAGCTGTTTCATTCTCCTGGCTTAAGTTACCACCTCTAATGCTAACAATTTGCAAATCTCTCTCTACTTCTCATCTTTATCCTGCATTATGTTCCTTTAGCCATTCAGTAAAGTTTTATTAAAATCCGTCTGTATGCCTGGTCAGGGGATACAAGAGTAATATAATCTTTGCCCTCAAGTTGTTGACAGAATGCAAAAAGTAATTTAAAATACTAGATGTCCATCAGCAGATGAGTGGATAAGAAAGCTGTGGTACATATACACAGTGGAGTATTACTCAGCCGTTAAAAAGAATACATTTGAATCAGTTCTAATGAGGTGGATGAAACTGGAGCCAATTATACAGAGTGAAGTAAGCCAGAAAGAAAAACACCAATACAATATACTAACACATATATACAGAATTTAGAAAGATGGTAATGATAACCCTGTATGCAAGACAGCAAAAGAGACACAAATGTAAAGAACAGACTTTTGGACTCTGTGGGAGAGGGAGAGGGTGGGATGATTTGGGAGAATGGCATTGAAATATGTATACTATTATGTAAGAATGAAAAGCTAGTCTAGGTTTGATACAGGATACAGGATGTTTGGGGCTGGTGCACTGGGATGACCCAGGGAGATGATATGGGGAGGGTGGTGGGAGGGGGACTTGGGATTGGGAATTCATGTATACTTGTGGCAGATTCATGTCAATGGAGGGCAAAACCAATACAGTATTGTAAAGTAAAAAAAAAAATACTATGTAATGTATGTGTGTCCAAGGTGCCATGGGACAGATAAGTAGGGAGTGCCTGGCTTGGACTTGAAATGAGAGGACAGGTATCCCCACCAGAAGGTTGAACATATACCTAGGTACCTAAAGTTTGAAAACATAGTATGTTCCGTCAACAACAAATGGTTCAGTTGATCAGAGCCTTAAGGGCTAGATGAGGCTGAGCATTTAAGAAGATGCCTTTGTTACCTCAAAGGCAATATTTTCAGTACTCAACTAATTTTCTTTCATCATAAACCAGCTTCCCATCCCAGCTTCATATTTTTGTCAATGGGACCGTCATTCTCCTTACTTCTAAAGCCTGAAGTATCATCTTCAGGTCTGCCTCAACAATTGTGATGAGTCCTCGAGTCATTTCGATATTCAAAATACTCTTTCATGCATCTTTTTCTATTTTCACTGTCAGCACACTGCTTATCATTTAATTAGCAGATTATTTCAAAGATGTATTGCTGCTAAGTTGCTTCAGTCGTGTCCAACTCCGTGCGATTCCATAGATGGCAGCCCACCAGGCTCCCCCCGGCCCTGGGATTCTCCAGGCAAGAACACTGGAGTGGGTTGCCATTTCCTTCTCCAGTGCATAAAAATGAAAAGTGAAAGAGAAGTCGCTCAGTCGTGTCCGACTTTTAGCTGTATTAATGCTCCCTTTTCTAATTTTTTAAGTTAATTTTTAAAACCTCTTATTTTACCCTGTTACTACCCTGTACAAAAGAGGACAGTGATATTTTATTTCCTACAGGACAAATCCTTTTTTAGGCCAGTATTTTAAAAACATGATTCTTTTTTTTAAACCTCAAAATCTCAACCTGTCTTCTTCCCATGAAAAACCACACAGTTGCAGAATTATGAGTAATCTGCATAAACAAAGATTTTGTTTCATTAACTTTGAGATTTTATTATGAACACAGCATATATTTTATATTGAACAGACTTTTTCAAAGGATAGTTCCCCTTCACTCAAGTCATCTTCCTTGCCAGAATTCTGTTAATTTAGCCAATCAGTGGCCTCCATGGGAGGCACTATATATATACTGACTCTAGGAACAGACAGTCTGTGCTGTAGTTTGGTTCTGATACTTACTAGTACCAGCAAGTTCCCCCATTTCTTAAAGCCCATAAGAATTTTATGTGAAAAAAGGGGGAAGTGAAATTATCTACTTCACAGGGTTGAGTAAGAATCAAGTTAATCTTTAGAGCCTAGTGCCTGGCATGTGTGAGCACACAGTAGACATTTGCTATAACATGTTATGTACCTTGAAAACGTCTTTCTGGTTCTCTGCGCTCTTGTCAGTGTGATGTCATGCTGCCCTTGCATCCCTCTACCACTAAGTGCTCTCCTTGAGTCCCTTCCTGTTGCCTGTGATTTATGTGCTGTTTTAAGTTCGGCTTAGTTGCCTGTTCTTTAATAGTCTTTTCTGACTACTTCAGTTCACCTTGACCTCTGAATTCCTATAGGGCCTTTTATACCACTTGAGAAATTAGTCTTTTTTTTTAATGATATTCCTTTTAAAATTTACATACAGTAAAATTTACTTTTTTGGATACAATTCTATGAGTTTTGACAAATGTTTAGAGTTGTGGAATTACCATCACAATCAAGATAGAAAACAATTTAATCATCCCTCAAAAATCTGTCTTAGTGTTATTAGTTTCAAAACTATTTCCTGAGTATGCATTCTGTTTCCACATGTACAGTTTAGGTTCTTGAACTGAGTGCCTGTTTTACACTATTGTCTCCTCTATTATGGCATAGCCTTGTATCAAGGATATAGTAAATAGATGCTTAAATGTTTAAATTATATAAAACAAAGCCTAAAAGTGTGATAAATTTAAACATGCTAAGAAGCTACTAACTTTATTTAACCTCTCTTTGGTCTTTCATTTTATTTGGGTGATAAATTTTAAATGAACATTATTCCTATATAACTTGTTAAAGTGATTTTAGAGTCCTGCCAGGGCTAATAAAAACCATCTTTAATTTGTTTTTGGAAAATAAAGGGTGTGTTTCTGTCCTTACAGTTTCTATTTTTTCTAATAAAAACCATCTTTAATTTGTTTTTGGAAAATAAAGGGTGTGTTTCTGTCCTTACAGTTTCTATTTTTTCTAACCCTGTTAGTTTAAATTTTAATATGACAAAAATTTTGTATCTTTTCTCTCTTCCCTGAGGGTTTTTTTAATCGATTGTCCCTAAAATCAGAGGTCAATGCAAATAAGAGAATTTAAACTTGATAAAAGTGAGGCTGATATGGACAAACTAATGCTGCATGGTTGCCTCCTTCCTGAGTCTTCGATATAATGGAATAGTGATCCTTTTTCAGAAATGGCAAAATATAGTTAAAATTTGCATCCCATTCAGTAGACTTTACTTCCTAATGAAGTGAATTGAATTTAACCACGTGTATCTTTTTTTCCCTTCCCTAACAGCTTCCATGCCTATGGCTGTTCTAAATTTGGGCCAAATAGATCCATTTCAGAGAGGCTTTTTCTGTAAAGACAACAGCATCCAGTATCCGTACCATGACGGTACCATCACAACCACTGTCCTCAGCACAGTGGGACTTGGTTTACCCATTTTCTCTGTAAGTAAATTAATAAGTAGGTAGTGATGGGTTTGTTGTGCTGGAGACTGTATGAAGTGATCGAGTTGGGGTGGGGGTATCCATAGTATTGTCTTCGCCGGTTTTGATGTGGTAAGTGATTGCTTGAAGAATATACCCACTGCTTCAGTCCAGGGCAGTATTTCTCCAGTTAAAGAGAGATATTGCCCCAAACTCAGTGCCATCATAAGGAATTATAGAATGATTACTTTAGAACAAAGAATTCATTTAAGTCGTTTGAATCAACCCTTTTCGGTATACCAGTAAAAAAACTTAAACCCAGATACTTGCTCAAGCCCAGTAAGCTATTTTATGGCAGAGCTGAAACTAAGATTAAGTTTGTTTTATCATATTAAATGGAAATTGAGCCCATAAAAAAGGAGAGAGATTTATTTGTTAAATTTGCGAAAACAGCTCATCAGAAAGAATGTTAATACATGTGCAAAAGCAAGTCCTGAGAATATATCAAAACCATATCACTTTAAAGTTGTACTATTTTTTAGAAAGGTCATCAGTTTGTAAGTTAATATTGGGTTTCATTATGTTAGACAACTGGAAACTTCCTTCTAGGTTAAATTTCACAGACTAGCTTAAGATTGACACTTGAGGTATTGTGCTTACTTTCTTTATCCTTGGCTCTGATTTCTGCACCTTGCCGTATGTCTCTCTATGTGAGCTGGAGTTAGATGAGAAGAAGCAAAGCAAAGGTTTACCTCCTTGAGTGTCTTGAACTGTCCAGCAGACATCATGCCATACTTCTCTTTTGATCACTGTCTCTTGTCACTTGCCTTCCCCAGGTAGTTGACTTAAATTTTTTATTGTCTTAGCAGACTCTGAAGTCTTGTTTTTCCACAGTAGGACAGACTGGCTCCCCACACCCCCTATTTGCGAAGAAATATTTTCCTCTATTTTTGGTGTTCTAATTGCTTTCAAGTTAATTTTTAAAAATCACTTTACTCTCTTTATTAATGTCTGAGGGAAAAGACAATTCAGTATAAGTTTGGGGGTTGAATTATTTTATAATCCTATATCTGTAAAATTTGAGATTTGGTAATGTTTGGGAAGATGAAGGAGATCATTTACTATAGATATTGGAATTTTTCTCAAGTTCTTTGTTTTTGGCTTATAGTTTGAAAAATCATATTTCTTTAGGTGACAGTCCCAAAGGAGGTAGATTAGGCCCAATTTTTACTTTTTTGAGTATCTACTTAGATGGCAAAAAAAATTGCTATGAAGAAGAAAGAATGGATGGGTTAATGTGTGTTTTTTTAAAAAACCGGAAAATAATATATAAGTAAAGTGTTGTATAAGGGCTTCCCTGGTGGCTCAGATGGTAAAACATATGCCTGCAATGTGGGAGACCCAGATTTGATCTGGGTCAGGAAGATCCCCTGGAAAAGGAAATGGCAACAACCCATTCCAGTACTCTTGCCTGGAAAATTCCATGGACGGAGGAGCCTGGTGGGCTACAGTCTATGAGGTCTCAAGGAGTCAGACACGACTGAGCGACTTCACTTTCAGTCTTTCTTTAAAGTGCTGTATATGGCAAAAGTGACGTAAGTGCCCTGTACTGTAGGAGGACGTGGTGTTTTTTGGGTTTTATGGCATGGCAAGTCTCTTGTGCCACCTTTCCTGTACTAGTTCTGGTATCAAAAGGGTCTATTGCCCACACTTGAAGAGTTCAGCTCCTTTGTTTCCATGTTGGCATAAGTGCTGTGCTGCCTTTTCCCAGTCTACTCCCAGTCAGCACAAGGCAGGAAGCTTTGCTAGGTTAGGAATGGTCTGTTTTGCTCCATTTGTATCCTTAGTGCCAGGCACATTGCTTGGTATGTAATTTTATCTGCTTAATAAATACAGATAGAAGTATTTAATTCCATTAAATGAGAAATGGAATAAGATTGTCAATTATGTTTAATAATAATTACTACCATGAAAATTCAGATTAACTCTTTGGAACTACAGTGTGTCTTCAAGTCATGTCTTAGCATCAGATGCCTCATTAAAATAGCTTTTCAAAAGCTATTTTGAAAAGAATGGGATAGTATATACTGAATATGTAATCGTGATTAAAGGTATCTTAAAATATGGGGGAATGTCTATTAGAATGAAAGAAATACAGTGTTAAGGAGCTTCATTTCTTAGGTTGGAAAAAATTTTATTTCCTTGTTTATTTATTCTGATGTGGAACTGTATTTTTTCCTACATTGTTATGAAAAACTCTGCTTTAATTAGTTCATGTATTCCAGTACTCTTTCTGTATGTAATTGTCACAAAATGAAGTAGTATAAGATGCATCCCTAAGTAATTTGTTATAATCACAGACATTTTCTTTGTTTAAAACAATTTTTTATACTACCTTTGGAAGAGATAATGTATAGATTTGACATATTAAGTATTTGTTGTATATCCATTTTACAGAACACTTAAAAATATTTTGATAAAATTTAGTATATTGGATGAACCTAAAAGAAAGAGAAATTATGTAAATATTGAGTATATACTGCCAATAATGAAAACTAAAGCTCAGTTAGTTTCACATTAGCCAAGCTTACCAAATTCCACTGCATTCCCAAATGCTATGGCTTTTAAAAGGATTCATAGGGGAAATATCTGCTCATGAAATTTTCTTTTTTAAAAACAGTTTCTGGGAATGTTATGGAATACCTTTGCTAAGGTTAACTGGTCTAAGAACTGCTTCACTGAGTATAGCTTTATTAAATTCTACTGCATGTATCTTGACAAATCAGCAGGATTTGAATGGATTAAATATTACTCATGGATAAGAATCTGATTTTTGAGATTCTCTAAAATCTCTTTCTAGTGAATTATATGTGATAAGGAGATAATTAAAATGAAAATGTTCATTTTGCCTCCCACCAGGAATTAAGTCTTCTTCAGTTCAGTTCAGTTAAGTCGCTCAGTTGTGTCCAACTCTTTGCGACCCCATGAACCGCAGCACACCAGGCCTCCCTGTCCATCACCAACTCCTGGAGTCCACCCAAACCATAAACTTGCAGTCAGAGTTACACCTCTACTATTACTACTTTTTAAAGCAGAATTGACATAATTTTTAAATTTGTTAAGTATTGAACTGGCAAAATGACCAAATATATTTTTAATGGATGCAATGAGATTAATATACAGTTATGTTAAAACATACGAAAAGGTCAAATTTATATTTTTCATAATTGCTTTTTTATAGCATAGGCCAAATGTTTCTTTAAAAAAAAGATAAACCTTTCATCTCTGAGTACATGAAAATACTAGTCTGATAATGTCTGTGTTTTTCTATTGTGGACCAGTGAGTTTGAAAGTAGAGTATTCAGTATGACTTACTTTGGGCATGTCATCTGTCATACTTTAGGTAAAAGTAAAGCCATTTATGTTAATATTTCATACATTAATTTTCCTCTTTCATAAATACTATTTTTAAAACTCTGGCTGGGGATGTTATAAACTCTACCTTTTTAGGTCCTACTGAATTGGTTGAACTGATGACATTTTCTTGAAAATTTTTTGTAATTAAAAGTGAATTTGCAGCTTGGATTTGTCAGTGAGTTTTTAGATAAAAGTATGATCTATGAGAGAAATAATAAATTGTACCTAATTAAAATTAAGAAATTCTGTCTGTATAAAGCTACACACTGGGAGAAAATGTTTTTAAAACATATATCTGATAATGGAACTCTTAAAGCACAACAGAAACAAACAATCCAGTCAAAATGTGAGGAAAAGATCTCAGTAGACACCTTAATGCAGAAGATATAGAAATGGCCAAGAAGCATATAAAAAATGCCCCATATCCTATTTCTTTAAAGAGTTGTAAATTAAAACAACAGTGAGTTTCCTCTGCACATTTATTGTAATGGCTAAAATCCAAAACAGTGACAGCACCAAATGCTGTGAGGATGTGGAGCAGCAGTTCTCAATCATTACTAGGGGAATATAAAGCCACGTTGAAAGACAATTTTGCAGTTTTTTACAAAACTAAACATAGTCTTACTATAGCAGTCAAGCTCCTGCATATTTACCCAAATGAATTGAAAACTTATGTCTGTATAAAAGCCAAAAAGTCTATAGAGGCTTTATTCATAATTGCCAAAGCCTGAAAGCGACTGAGATGTCCTTTAATAGGTGAATGGATAAACTCTGGTACCTCCATACAATGGTATATTACTCACTGCTAAAAAGAAATCAGCTGTCCAGCCATAAAAAGACATGGAAGAACCTTAAATACATATTGCTAAATGAAAGAAGCCAATCTGAAAAGGCTACCTAGTGTATGATAACAACCATATAACTTTCTGGTAAAGGCAAGACTATGGAGATAGTAAGATCAGTGGTCGGAGAAGGCAATGGCACCCCACTCCAGTACTCTTGCCTGGAAAATCCCATGGGCGGAGGAGCCTGGTAGGCTGCAGTCCATGGGGTCGCTAAGAGTCGGACACGACTGAGCGATTTCACTTTCACTTTTCACTTTCATGCATTGGAGAAGGAAATGGCAACCCACTCCAGTGTTCTTGCCTGGAGAATCCCAGGGACGGGGGAGCCTGGTGGGCTACCGTCTATGGGGTCGCACAGAGTTGGACACGACTGAAGCGACTTAGCAGCAGCAGCAGCAGCAAGATCAGTGGTTACTAGGAGTTGGGGGAGGACAGAGGAAGAATGAACAGTTGGAGTACAGAGGATTTTTAGGGAAGGGAAACTGTTCTGTATATTGTAATGATGGATGCATTACGTGTTTGTTATAACAAAAGCAGAAACATTACTTTACCAACAAAGGTTCATCTAGTCAAGGCTATGGTTTTTCCAGTGGTCGTGTATGGATGTGAAAGTTGGACTGTGAAGAAAGCTGAGTGCCAAAGAATTGATGCTTTTGAACTGTGGTGTTGGAGAAGACTCTTGGGAGTCCCTTGAACTTCAAGGAGATCCAACCAGTCCATTCTAAAGGAGACCAGTCCTGGGTTTTCATTGGAAGGAATGATGCTAAAGCTGAAACTCCAATACTTTGGCCATCTCATGTGAAGAGTTGACTCATTGGAAAAGACTCTGATGCTGGGAGGGATTGGGGGCAGGAGGAGAAGGGGATGACAGAGGATGAGATGGCTGGATGGCATACCGACTCAATGGACATGGGTTTGGGTGAACTTCAGAAATTGGTGATGGACAGGGAGGCCTGGCGTGCTGCAATTCATGGGATCGCAAAGAGTTGGACAAGACTGAGTGACTGAACTGAACTGAACAGGACTGTACAATACAAAGAACAACCTTTAATTGTAAACTGTGCAGTTTAGTTTTTGTATCAATATTGATTCATCATTTATAACAAATTACCATACCAATAAAAATTGTTTGTAATAGAGGACACTAAGGGTGGTAGTTGTAGAAAGGGAGTATATCTTTTACTTTTTGGCTCAATTTTAAAAATAAAGCTAAGATTACTTTAAGAAATAAAGTATATTAATCTTAAAAATTTTGAAAAGAAAAAAAATTTGCTCTCAATGTTTGGTGAAATGTCAGTGCTCTTGTCTAAATAATATTAGTAATGATTGCTACAAGCAATTATCCTCATAGTGAATAATTGATATATTGTTACTAGGAATAAGGTTACTTGATAAGATATAAAAAGTAAAATTTCAGGGCTTTGCTTCATATGTTTCACCTGTTAACCATTTTATAAAAGTATTTGACAATAGCTAGTGAAGACTTAAATTTAGAAAACATGATAGTACTTATAAATTCAGCGTAACTTTTCAGTTTTTATAATGAAAAAAGCAAACAGGCAACTGAAATCTTGTCACTGTCTTATAATTTAAAAAATATGTGTGGGATATCATTTAGTTCATTTTTTGTAAAGGACCATTACCATTTCAAGTTTTATTATGTAATAGACCTATATAATCCATTGACTTTTTTTGGCTCACTGAAAAATAATAAGTTGAATTCCTAAGCATCTTTTAACAGTGAAGATTTTGTCTAAATACAGGTTCACCATCCGTTATCCAGAACTCTTATAGTCAGCATTTTTTGAATTTTTGAAAGGTTATATGATTCACACACCTTATAAATGCTCTCGGCAGGGTTTAGGACAGTACCGTGTATCAAAGATGTTGATTTTTAAATAGTGAAGTAAGACTAGTCAAAATAAGTGGGGTAAGTAAAGGCTAGGGCATTCATATTTCAGGTTAAGTTTTGCCATTAGGATTGTACAGGAGACAGGGATCAAGACCATCCCCATGGAAAAGAAATGCAAAAAACCAAAATGGCTCTCTGGGGAGGCCTTACAAATAGCTGTGAAAAGAAGAGAGGCGAAAAGCAAAGGAGAAAAGGAAAGATATAAGCATCTCAATGCAGAGTTCCAGAGAAAGATAAAGCCTTCCTCAGTGATCAATGCAAAGAAACAGAGGGAAAGAACAGAATGGGAAAGACTAGAGATCTCTTCAAGAAAATTAGAGATACCAAGGGAACATTTCATGCAAAGATGGGCTTGATAAAGGACAGAAATGGTCTGGACCTAACAGAAGCAGAAGATATTAAGAAGAGGTGGCAGGAATACACGGAAGAACTGTACAAAAAAGATCTTCATGACCCAGATAATCATGATGGTATGATCACTAATCTAGAGCCAGACATTCTGGGATGTGAAGTCAAATGGGCCTTAGAAAGCATCACTAAGAACAAAGCTAGTGGAATGATGGAATTCCAGTTGAGCTGTTTCAAATCCTGAAAGATGATGCTGTGAAAGTGCTGCACTCAATATGCCAGCAAATCTGGAAAACTCAGCAGTGGCCACAGGACTGGAAAAGGTCAGTTTTCATTCCAATTCCAAAGAAAGGCAATGCCAAAGAATGCTCAAACTACCACACAATTGCACTCATCTCACATGCTAGTAAAGTAATGCTCAAAATTCTCCAAGCCAGGCTTCAGCAATACGTGAACCATGAACTCCCTGATGTTCAAGCTGGTTTTAGAAAAGGCAGAGGAACCAGAGATCAAATTGCCAACATC
>SJXQ01002531.1:120461-141746 GCA_006408695.1 Aepyceros melampus
CTCCCGCCCCACACCATCTCTCTGGATTATCCCCGTGCATCAGTCCCAAGCATCCTGCATCGAACCTAGACTGGCGATTCATTTCACTTATGATATCATACATGTTACACTGCCACTCTCCCAAATCATCCCACCCTCTCCCTCTCCCACAGAGTCCAAAAGGCTGTTCTATACATCTGTGTCTCTTTTGCTGTCTAGTGTACAGGTTTATCATTACCATCTTTCTAAATTCCATATATATGTGTAAGTATACTGTATTGGTGTTTATCTTTCTGGGTTACTTCACTCTGTATAATGGGCTCCAGCTTCATCCACCTACTTGGGAGTTTCTATACTCTCATGGTTTTAGTTCTGCTTTAGTGGCTGCTTTTTCTCATTTTGCTTTGCAAGTTCCTTCTCTTCCTGACCTTGTAATTTTGCAGTGATGTGAGTATCAGTCCTTGGGTCCTCTTTTCTCCTCTGTACTCGTTCCTTTATAATCTGGTTCAGTTTCATGGCTCTCATAGCACCTCTGTGTTAAATTTATGGCTTCAGTCTGGACCTTCCCCCACAATGGACCTTACATTCAGCTGCCTCCCTGACATCTCTACTAATAGGTACCTCAAACTTGAGGTATACGACTATGAACTCTTGGCTTTATTCTTTGCTCCCCCTCTTCAATCTCTAGTCTTCCTCATCTCAGTTAATATAGCTTTAAACTTTTAGTCTCCAAAATGGAGTATCTTCATCATTATTGACTCCTCATTTCTTGTGCTGTTCAACCCATCCATCAGCAAATACAGCTGATGCTACTTTCAAAACAAATCCAGATTTGACCACGGTAAGACCTGTACCATTACCTATAAGTCCCTGCCCAACTCAAGCCCAAACCTTGAACAGAGTAGTAGGAACTCAGTTAATTGTTAAATATTTGAATTGAATTATTGCTTCTTTATTAGAGAAATCTCTTTGAGATCTTATTTTCTCTAGTTGAATTACAATGTCCCTTAATGTTGACAAAAATAACAGTTATTTTTACATCTTAAGTTCCTACATTCTTAAGACTTTGGTTATTGATTGAGTTCCTTAACCTTTTGGTCTATATATTGAATTGTGGTCAAATGTAGTTAATATTTGGAGAAGGAAATGGCAACCCACTCCAGTACTCTTCCCTGGAAAATCTGATGGACAGAGGAGCCTGGGGTCGCAAAGAGTCGGACACGACTGTTAATATTAAACTGTTTGAGTTTTTCCTTTCAGATATGGTGATGTGTGCTTGTGTGCTAAGTCGCTTCAGTCATGTCTGACTCTTTGCGACCCTGTGGACTGTAGCCCACCAGGCACCTCTGTCCATGGGATTCTCCAAGCAAGAATACTGGAGTGGGTTGTCATGACCTCCTCCAGGGGATCTTTCCCACCCAGGAATCGAACCCGGGTCTCCTGCATTTCCTGCATTGCCAGGCAGATTCTTTGCCACTAGTGCCACTTGGGAAACCCAAGACATGGTGATAGAATTTGCAAATCGAAAAAATGTTCTGGCTTCAGTTTATTTTAGTTATAATTTGTTAAGCAAGTTAAAAACAATTATTTTTCTGTTTTAAAAACCCTGCCTCTAGTGCTTTTAGGAGTGTATTGCATTAACATTAATCTTTACTAGAGGCAGGTGGCTCAGAGGTTAAAGTGTCTGCCTGGAATACTGGAGAGCCGGGTTCGATCCCTGGGTCGGGAAGATGCCCTGGAGAAGGAAATGGCAACCCACTCCAGTACTCTTGCCTGGAGAATCCCATGGAGGGAGCAGCCTGGTAGGCTACAGTCCATGGGGTCGCAAAGAGTCGGGCACGACTTCACTTTCACTTTCACTGTATATACAGTAATGCTGTTAATTTTTTACAACAAAAGAAATGCGTTCATGCTATGTGATAAAGGAATGCAATAGTCCAAATTTTCTCTTTTAACACTTACCTCAATTCTCCCTTTATGGCTCTTGTTTGTTTGGTGTAGTTCAGTAATTATTTTTGTTTCCGGTCCATTCCTTCTGTTTCCTGAACTGCATTTTATCACGTACCTCCATTACCCTAGTGCACTTCAATTAATGCATGAGTGAATTGCATGAATTGAAGTGCAGAGTAACTTCACAGGTAGTAACAGGCAGAGTAACTCTTCACAGGCAGAGTAACTTCACAGGTTTTCTTGAATAGTCACCACAATTTCATTCTTTTAAATATAAGCAGAAGAAAAAATAAGTCATTGGCATATTTTTTTTACTGTCTTATTAAATACGATTTTTTTTTAGGTAGCCTCTAGTATGTTTTGACAACTTGCATTTTCAAAATTGACTTTTTTCCTACTTGGAAATTTCCCCATTGGTAAATAAACAAATGACCTAATAGAGAAGGTAGACTAAATACAACCCCCACCCCCCACATACCTACTTAGCCTAGGGGAACAATCAGATGGCAAAGATAATCATAGACACATTATCCTACTGTTTGACTTGTAACTTTGGATTCTTTTGGTTTTTGGTCTCTATCTACATCCTTCCCTTGTTCATGCATTAGGAAAAGAATATGATCTGCCATATAGTTCACAAATGGCCATCGTCCATTGTGGTCTGTTAGAGGTCTTTTGGCCTCCCAGTAGGATGTTTCCGTCTACCCAGGATGCTGAGGTGTGGTACCAGTCTTTGCAGCAAATCTGGAGGTGCCTAACATCTTCGTGTCAGGATTTCTCAGGCTGTTGCCTACTGCTGTTAGCTCTGAGGCAGTAGAGCCCTCAAATATTTGATATTTGCTATTAATGACTCTGAAGCTGCGTGCCACTCTCTCCTGGGCAACTGATAGGTTTTATGTATACATAATGGAATACTGTTCTGCAATAAAAAGGAACAAAATGCCAGTCTATGCTATACCATGGATGAAACTTAAAAATATTTCTGGAGGCATTAGTGTAGTTTTCAGTGCAAGAGTTCCCTTCACATGTAAAAAACTTTTCAACCATAGTTTCTCAGTTTTGCTGGACACTCTGTCCCCAATCTTTCTAACACAGTTGTTAGCATTTATATTATGGTTTCAAGATCTTGATTATTTGTGCAAGGGAAGTTAAAGAAGATGTTGTGTGACCGTGATCTTATGTTGTCTTTTCCTGTCTCTGGTAAAAGAATGAAGTGTTCTTGTGGTATTTAGTTTGAGGAAACAATGAGTTACATATCACCACCTCTGTTTTGAACCATTACAGATATTCACTTATAGAAGGTGGAAGGCTGTATTTCTTTGTGGATGAGTGTGAGTTTACTGTGAATAGAATCTAATTCTTAAATGGGCTAATATGATTAGCCACTTAGGCATATTAAAAAGCTGAATGTAGGAATGTAAAGTGGTACAGCAGTTTGGCAATTTCCTAAAAAGTTAGACATAAACTTACCACATGACCCAGGCATTCCACTCCTGGGAGTCTACTCATTTGAAATGAAAATAATGTCCACATAAAGATGT
Organism: Aepyceros melampus; assembly: GCA_006408695.1. Lineage (NCBI taxonomy): Eukaryota > Metazoa > Chordata > Mammalia > Artiodactyla > Bovidae > Aepyceros > Aepyceros melampus. Next base: position 123,932 of record SJXQ01002531.1, read on the forward strand.
GTACATGAATGTTTTTAGAGATACTAGTCATAATAGACAAAAACTGAAAACAACCCAAATATCCATTAACTGGTGACTGGGTAAACCAAATGTAACATATGCATATAATACCATACTGTTTGGCAATAAAGAGAAACAAAATGCATGTTACAACATGGATGAACCTCAAAAGTAAAGATCAAGGGCAGGATGAGAAAGGGATGACAAAGAATGAGATGATTGGAGGGCATCACCAACTGAATGGACATAGTTTGAGCACACTTTGGGAGATATGAAGGGAAGTTTGGCATGCTGCAGTCCATGGGGTTGCAAAGAGTCAGACATGACTTAGCGACTAAACAGTAACAACAACAAATGATATAAACCACTAGCAACATACCACACATTCTATGATTCCCTTTTAATGAAATGTTCAGAAAAGACAAATCTGTGTAGGTACAGAAAACAGATGAGTGGTTGCCTGGGGTTGGTGGTGGGGACAAGGGTTGAATGCAGATGGGCTCATGGGAATTTTTTGGGTAATGGAAATGTTCTAAAACTGAATTGTGCTGATAGTTGCACAACTCTATACATTTACCAACATCATTGAATTATGTATTTAGAGTGGATGAATTTTTTGGTGTAAAATTGTACCTCAATTGTTTTAAAAAGGAAATGAAAATGAATTTTATGAAATATTAAGAGAAACATTATATGACAAATGCAGTCATTTGACAAATGAAAAGGGATTGTTTTAGAAATGTAATCTTTCAGGTAAAAGGAAAAGGGTATTTGATTTGAAGAGGTAAAAGAGTAAATGGAACCCTCCATTTTTGCCCTAAAACCTACAGTAAATGTCAAAGTTAGCATCAGATATCTTTAAATTTTTGCATTGATCTACACATTTGTATACTGTGGCTGGTAGAATAAATTGGTGGTTAAAATAACTTTTCTGAATAGCTTATCAAGGACCTTAATGTTTATATGCTTTGGCCTATAATCTCACATGAAAATATATTTTAAGGAAATAATTAGAAATGCAAAAAAGGATTGGTTTTTAGAAATGTTCATTATAGCTTTATATAGGGCAATCAAACAGTAACCTACATGCTCTCAAAGTAGGGGGAATGGTTAGAATTGTTTTAGTTAGGCTCTGTTGGTTGCAAGGAGCAGATCCTTTTATGACCAGCTTAAGAAAAATTGACTTTTGTTGAAAGCATACAAGGTGCTTTAACAACCCCCAAATAGCAAGATCAGTGCAGCCCTTTGGTAGTGGGGAACCAAAGCTGCTTTCACCTTTCTTAGTCTCCAGTCAGACTAGGCACTTCAGTTTTCTTTGGAGACCTGCTTTGTCTCAATCTCTTCTGTAGACAGTCTTTCTTGTGCATGGACCAGTGCTGTTTGCCAGCTCTGAGTCAGTCTTTGTTCCAGTTCCAGATTTTCCGGAGCAGGACTCTGGACTAGCTCATTTTCAGCCCTAAGGGGGTCAGTGAACAACTGGTGATTTAGTCTTCCCCTCCATCCTTCTTGGTGGGGGAAGGGGTGGTCTGCATTCGCGTTTAGTTATTTAGTGAAAATGAAACTATGTGAAACCTAGAAGCTTTTTTTAATATTACGTTTTGTCATATCTGGGCTTCACTGGTGGCTTGGTGGTAAAGAATCCGCTTCCAGTGCAGGAGATGCAGGTTTGAGCTCTGTGTCTGTTATTTCCTGGAGAAGGAAATAACCCACTCCAGTATTCTTGCCTAGGAAATCCCACAGACAGAGAAGCCTGGTGGACTATTGTCCATGGAATCACAAAAGTCAGACATAATAATGACTAAACAACAAGTGACTTTGCAATACATCTCATGGGTTTATATGAGAGATTGCAAATATTAGTATTAATTTAAAATATTTCTGAGGCTGCCTTTTATATAGTCTCTTCACTTAAACTCTCAGAAGGATAGTGTGCATTCGTGGTAGATTCATGCTCTTTGTTTTAATTATTCCTTGTTGAAACCTCTGTGATCTGGTTTCCATCCCTTCTTCCTTATTGAAACCACTTTTACTAAGTTTGGCAGCTGAAAACCCATTGGACACTGTGGACCAATCACCCCCTCCTGAAATGCTGTCTTTGGACTTGGCCTCAATGGTACTGCTTTCTCCTGACTTTCCCTCCCAGCCCACCAAGTCTGCTGCCTCAGTGGATCCTTTTGCTGTGCTCATCCCTTTAATATTGCTGTTGCCTCATGCTTCACTTTTCAGTTCTGTTTATTTCATGTCCATCTTGCACAGTTTCTCTTACTTCTTTGGCTTCAGGGATACTTTGTATTCCCAAATCTCTGTCTCTATACCAGACGCCTTCTGAGATTCTGACTCTGATAACCAGCATCTTTTTGAATATCACCACTTAGAGCCTCACCAGTTCTTGTTCTCTTTTGAAACTTCATAGCTCTTTGCGTCTGTTTATTCTCTGCTGAAATCATGTACTGTGCCTTATTCAATTTTGTATTCCTTGTATCCTCTCACAGAATTCTTTGCACTAGAGATTCACTCGGAGAAGGCAGTGGCACCCCACTCCAGTAATCTTGCCTGGAAAATCCCATGGATGGAGGAGCCTGGTGGGCTGCAGTCCATGGGGTCGCTAAGAGTTGGACACACTGAGCGACTTCACTTTCACTTTTCACTTTCATGCATTGGAGAAAGAATAGCAACCCACTCCAGTGTTCTTGCCTGGAGAATCCCAGGGACAGGGGAGCCTGGTGGACTGCCGTCTATGGGGTCGCACAGAGTCGGACATGACTGAAGCTACTTAGCAGCAGCAGAAATTCACTTAATATTTGACCACTTGAATATTCCTGTTTTTAAAAATGGACTAACTATACTTGTTTGTGATTTTGTTTCCCATAATTTTTTTTTCTAAATCTAAGAATAATTTCTTCTGTGGTCCAATGGAAAAAAACAATGTTAGTGGATATGATTAAGAACATATTTCAATATAATTGGGTCTATTAATAAACATTTACTGAAGCTACTTAGCAGCAGCAGAAATTCACTTAATATTTGACCACTTGAATATTCCTGTTTTTAAAAATGGACTAACTATACTTGTTTGTGATTTTGTTTCCCATAATTTTTTTTTCTAAATCTAAGAATAATTTCTTCTGTGGTCCAATGGAAAAAAACAATGTTAGTGGATATGATTAAGAACATATTTCAATATAATTGGGTCTATTAATAAACATTTTTCTTCAAAATAAGGATATAAAGCCTACTGAGTTTTGCACATTATTCATGTGGATTTAATTTCTTTCCTGCATATCATTTCTTCCCCTAAAAAAAATGCTAATTGAACCCTCAACCAATTCAGAAGTATGCATTGTAGACATTGCAAGTTTCCATTATTATGTGTAAGTTAAATGAATTCTAGAAGTGGTGGTTCTTTGTAAATACGAAATAAATTTGCTTATTGAGCAAGAGTATGGTTGTTGGTTGAAGGATGAGCATTTAATTATTACTTACAGCTGGCAGCAATTAAAGTTATAGATCTGAGTATTAACCTCCACAGTGTGTACTGCTAAGTGCAAAAGTTTATGCTGCAAACTGTGGTATTTGTATTAAAGACTTGGGAATTCTACCTCTTTGCATGCAGACTATTTGGTAAATCTGAGTATAATCTGAATTCAGATATGATAAGTAATATAAGGGATGGTTAACAAAGTCAGCTCTAGTTTAATTTTTTTTTTAATGTTGCATTTACTAGAAATATAGCTTTGGGAACCTTGTGAGCATCTTAAAAAAAATTCTATTTATATATTTTATTTTGGGCTGCACTGTGTCTTCATTGCTTTTGCATTGGCTTTTTCTAGTTGAGGCGAGTGGGGGCTGTCCTTCCTTGTGGCCTTTCCTTGTGGTGACTTCGCCTGTTGAGGAACACATGTGCTCTAGGTGTGCTGGCTTCAGTAGTTGTGGTGCACAGGCTCAGCTGCTCCAAGGCGTGTGGAGTTTTCCCAGACCAGGGATTGAACCCACGTCCTCTGCACTGCAGCGGATTCTTATCCACTGTACCACGAAGAATGTCCTCATTGTGGTTTTGATTTGCATTTCTCAGATGATTAGCAATGTTGAGCATCTTTGCATGTTTCTGTTGGCCATCCGTACGTCTTCTTTGGAAAAATGTTCAGATCCTCTGGCATTTTAAAATCAGAAAATTTTTTTTTGATATTGAGTTGTATACTTTATATATTAACCCCTTACAGACATATCATTTGCAAATACCTTGTCCCATTTGGTAGGTGGACTTTTTCTTTTGTTGATAGTTTCCTTTGTTATGTAAAGCTTTACAGTTTTATGTAGTCCTATTTGTTTTTGTTGTCTCCCTTGCCTGAGGAGACATATCCAAAAAAATGTTGCTAAGACTGATGTCAAAGAGCTTACTGCCTGTGTTTTCTTCTAGAAGTGTTATGGTTTCATGTCTGACACTTAAGTCTTTAATCCATTTTTATTATTTTGTGCATGGTGTAAGAGAGCATTCTTTTGGTGTGAGTTTGATTCTTTTNCTACCTTTGTGCTTTATGTACACACTCCAGAGAGTTTGCGTACAGAACATTATTAAGCTTTGTGTCCATGTTAATAATCACCAACCATTGTAAACACAGAACCTTTATTTATTTATTTTTGTTTCACTTTATATGCACTTTACATTCACTCCAATGCACAGAATTGGTTGACTCAAGAGAGGGAATCTGAAGAGATCCTGCAATGTGTAAAAGGTCCAATGAAGTCATTCAGGAGGCAGCCAGTGATCGAATGTTTAAGAATGGAGACCAAGTATCAACATGACCCACATTTTTATTTCTACTCTGCCTCATATGACTATGGGGCCTTGATGAAGTCATTCAGCTTCTAAGATTCATAGTCCTGGTCCTTAAACCAGTTCTAGGAATTACTGCTGCACAGATTTGTTGTGAAGATATAACTAGATAAGAAAACATGAATCTGAAGAGATCCTGCAATGTGTAAAAGGTCCAACGAAGTCATTTAGGAGGCAGCCAGTGATCGAATGTTTAAGAATGGAGACCAAGTATCAACATGACCCACATTTCTATTTCTACTCTGCCTCATATGACTGTGGGGCCTTGATGAAGTCATTCAGCTTCTAAGGTTCATAGTCCTGGTCCTTAAACCAGTTCTAGGAATTACTGCTGCACAGATTTGTTGTGAAGATATAACTGGATAAGAAAACAGTTGTGGCCCATTTCTAGTTCTTATTAATCCTCAGTCAGTAGTAACTATTACTATCCTTAAGGATCAGGGCATTGACCTTTCCAATAACTTCTATTTAAGTGAAAAGAGTAATACATTCTGGACTTATTTTGCTGTTTAATTTCTGTTTATATTTTGTGGTTTTGGGTGATTTTCTTTACATGTATTGTTTATAGTGTAAAACACTTCATTTATATAAATTTAAAGAGTGAAGGGAAAACAGATTAGCAAGATAGTTTTAAGGAAAGGCAAGGCAGAAAAATCTGTCTTTCCAATAAGAAACAACAGGAGAGAATATCACTTCCTTTTTACTTTTTGATATCTGGCTCCCATCCCATAACGTTTTTTCTAGCCTACCACTCTGTACCCACTCATACTTTCCAGCCCCTCATGAAGATTTCTGGCATTTTTTTTCCCTCCTCACATTCTTGACTATTTTCTTCCTCTCCTTGAGGACAGGGCCTCTGTGTCTCATTTCTGTTGCTCTAGTGTTTGTTGCAGGCCCTGACAAGTTACACAGGTGTTAATAATAATCCCTAACATTTGTGGAATCCTTAGCTCTGGGAGTTGGTGATGGACAGGGAGGGAAGCTTGGCTTGCTGCAGTCCATGGGGTCACAAAGAGTTGGACATGACTGAGTGACTGAACTGAACTGAACTAACATGTTTTAACATATTCCCTGATTCTCAGTTGGTAAATAATCTGCCTGCAGTGTGGGAGACCTGGGTTCTATCCCTGGGTTGGGAAGATCCCCTGGAGAAGGGAAAGGCTACTCACTCCAGTATCTGGCCTGGAGAATTCCATGGGCTGTATAGTCCATGGGGTCACAAAGAGTTGGATACAACTGAGTGATTTTCACTTTAACATGTTTTACCCTCTTACCATCTCCCACTTTTTGCTCACAAGAATTCTATGGTTATCCTCATTTCACAGATTTTAAAATTAGGGCACTAGAAACTTAACTTACCATGGGGCAAAGCCTAGACTTTAATTTAGTGATTCCCAACTCCAGAATCCAGCAGGAGAAAATCTGATACTGTGGTTACTTGAAGTTACTTGTCTCAGAGCAGAAAACTTAGAATCCTCTTTCTCCAAACAAATAGGAAGCAGTGATGCTTGTTTTCTCAAGACCTTGATTTAGGAATCCTAGGAAGCTGAGCTCAGGCTCTGCCAAGGGGGAGCCTAGTGCTGTTTCTTTTAGTTGCCCCACTTAGGTGATCCAGGTCTGCATCATCTTCCCTGACTCCCTCTGCCCTGTGATCCTGTGAGCAGCAGCAGCTTCCAGGGTGGTCTCTCTCTCCCCCATCACTATTGACCCCACCATGAACAGGTAAGAAATTGGGAGATGTGATAGCAACAAGGACTTGCCTAGGAACCAGAGGCAGGGCAGTAGTGACATAGACCATCAGTCCTGGAGTCCTAGGGGGAACTTTCAAGGACAAATACTATATAATCTTAGGAAGGTACTCCTCAATTTGTGTTCAAAATCTCAGGAAAAAGCAAAATATGAAAGCACTTCCTGGATAATTTCCTTAAGTGGAACAGGTATCTGAAGTCTGTGCATCCTTTATGCTCAGAATGTGAAGTAGTTAAGTATATTCCCCAGAAGGAACACCAAGGTGAGATTGTATTCAGGAAGTAGCTGCTTATCTGAAAGGATCTGGAAAATGAATTTCAAAACTTCTTTGGATGATACTCTACACATAAAAGGGTAGATACTCTACCCTTTATTCTATTGGCACAAAGAAGATGTTTTCAATTGAAGAGAGATTGCATGTTAATTCAATATTTATGATTGTAGTCTAAAGGTTGCCTTACTCCTTGGTAGAAAAGCTATGACCAACCTAGATAGTATATTCAAATGCAGAGACATTACTTTGCCGACTAAGGTCCATCTAGTCAAGGCTATGGTTTTTCCAGTGGTCATGTATGGATGTGAGAGTTGGACTGTGAAGAGGGCTGAGTGCTGAAGAATTGATGCTTTTGAACTGTGGTGTTGGAGAAGAGTTGGAGAAGACTCTTGAGAGTCCCTTGGACTGCAAGGAGATCCAACCAGTCCATGCAAAAGGAGATAAGTCCTTAATGTTCATTGGAAGGAATGATGCTAAAGCTGAAGCTCCAGTACTTTGGCCACCTCATGCGAAGAGTCGATTCATTGGAAAAGACCCTGATACTGGGAGGGATTGGGGGCAGGAGGAGAAGGGGACGACCGAGGATGAGATGGCTGGATGGCCTCACGAACTCGATGGACGTGAGTCTGAGTGAACTCTGGGAATTGGTGATCGACAGGGAGGCCTGGCATGCTGCGATTCATGGGGTTGGAAAGAGTCGGACATGACTGAGCGACTGAACTGAACTGAACTGAAAGGATGGCACAGATCAACAGCATCTTTATCATGGTTAAATAGATTCATTTTTATATTTGGTAGTTTTTTTTTTTTTTTTTTTCTTTTAAATCAAAGTAAAAGCTAAGTGTTTTTTACACAGCCCATTCTGCTCTTTGGTATTTCCATTCCCTGAGTTTTCTTCAGTTGCTGAAGAAGGTGAACCAGAGCTGTTCTGACTTGTCTGATATATTCTTGATATACTTTAGAGGAGGGCAGTTTCTTGCTTTGGGACTGAAATGATGAGGAGAAAGATTGTGCTTTATCTGCTTCGTTTATAATCACTTGTATGGCTTTTATCTTGGTCCTAGAAAACCAGGAAAGAAAACCTGGTTTTCTTTCTTTTTTTTTTTTTTTTTTTTGGTAAGAACAAATTTCAAAGAGAGAAGAGGTAGATGTGCTGTTACTAGTAAAGAAATACAACTAAATTCTAGCCTAATGCAGTTTGCCCTTTGTTTCCAACACTGAAATCTTAGTTAAAAATCCCTGGAACTGTTCTCTGGAGCTCTTGAGGATTTTACAAGGCTTAAATACCTTATCCTTTGTTAGTTAACAGTGTGCTTTTCTTTTGAATATGGATGACAACCAGTTCATTGAGGGGCTACAGGATTAAAAATGAAAGGTGGTTTGGGGAAACCAAGATTTAAAGTGATGTTAGGTTATTCTCTTTTGCTTGAAACAGGGAAATAAGCGGTTCCTTAAGAAAGGTCCTCAGATTAGAAATGAGAACATAGCCCTCAGGACTTGTGGGAAATGACAGAGTCCAGCTCCAGCAGCCAGGGATTCAACCTGAAGAGATGAACAGTGTCTATGATGAGACAGCCTCTCAGTTTTCTTGGACTGCCTGTTTATTTCAAGTTTAAGATTTTCTTTTATACTTTAACAAAAGCACTAGGTCAGAGGTTTGACATTTGCAGTTCCTCCTCACCCAGATTTATTATGTCCATAAATCATTGTTGCTCTTCAAAGAGAGTTCCTGCTTCAGTAATCCTCTCAGAATCAGTCTTACCATCTATTATCTACTTCCTCTAATGTGTCCTATAGTTACCTTGTGATTACACTGTAACTCATGCTACATTCCTCAGTTTACTATTTATTTTCCTAAATCCTGTTTGCCCCTAACATCCTGAGCTCACTATCTCTTAAAAAGGCTTCTAGCTATAGTGTCTCTAAAATTCCTAACCTCTCTATAAGCTACAGTAAAATATGCTAACATTACAACATTCCTTAAATCTTTAACTTCTAACTATTTTAATTATTTCTAAGCCCTAAATTCAGTAAACTCCTTTTCAATAAACATTTTCCTCACAAATAGGCTTCAGATAGCAATCCCTCCCATGGCCTTAAGCTGCAGCCTATGTGCTCATCCTGGAACACTCTTTTGTAAAAGTCCTTAAACAAATGTCAATGATTAACTTTATGAATTATTCTCTGAGCACAGCTGCAGAAGGCTTTGTGCCTTCTCATGCTCCTCTCAAGAACAATAAGCACCTTAATATTCCTTTTCAGTCAACTCAGCTGTGGAGAGGAAAAAACAAGTCAGAATTACAAGGCCTAACTCCTTTATCCCAGGTCCGTGCCTGTGGGACAAGGAGAAGGAGTTGGGGCCGTGCCCTCATTTTGTCAATAATGCCTAACGCAGCTCCTGACAGGGAAACATCAGCAGTAGCTACTCTTTGTATACTTTAGCTGAGGGCAGATTCTTGCTTTGGGATTGGAATGATGAGGATAAAGATTGTGCTTTACCTGCCTCATTTGTAACCACTTGTATGGTTTTGTCTTGGTCCTGGGTCATTTTAAGCTTCAGTTAGTGGGTAGGGTTTCTTTTCAACATTTTATAGTCTTTCTTCCAACAGCATATACAAGGGTCCAGTAAGACTGCAGTTTTCAGTCTGCAGTTGTGTTCAAGGTTTATCAATTTATTGCCCTAAATGCTCTGATTCACAGTGGCTATTTTTGGGCCACACACCTAAAATGACCTTGTGTTTTGTTTGTAACAAAGGAAAAAATCAATACTGAATATGACACAATGAATTACATTTTTAAAAATATAATCTTTAAACCATGATGAAAAAATAGTTCAGAAACTAATGTTTCATTTAAATTGTTACATTGAATAAGCATGTTTTCCTGGCTGTTGTGCCAGGCAACTCTTATTCATTGAGGTTTATTTGTACTTTCAGAAAAAATATACATAGGCCAATAAATGTAGTGTATATTCACATGAAGGTTATATATCCTACTATTGCAAGAAGGTGGACCCCTTCCAGGGCCTGAAACTTGGCTCTTGTCTAACACTTGGAAATGAATTTTCCAAGGAGACACATGTGCTGACAAAGCAAGAGATTTTATTGGGAAAGGGCCCCTGGATGGAGAGCATTANGGAGTTGGGGCCGTGCCCTCATTTTGTCAATAATGCCTAACGCAGCTCCTGACAGGGAAACATCAGCAGTAGCTACTCTTTGTATACTTTAGCTGAGGGCAGATTCTTGCTTTGGGATTGGAATGATGAGGATAAAGATTGTGCTTTACCTGCCTCATTTGTAACCACTTGTATGGTTTTGTCTTGGTCCTGGGTCATTTTAAGCTTCAGTTAGTGGGTAGGGTTTCTTTTCAACATTTTATAGTCTTTCTTCCAACAGCATATACAAGGGTCCAGTAAGACTGCAGTTTTCAGTCTGCAGTTGTGTTCAAGGTTTATCAATTTATTGCCCTAAATGCTCTGATTCACAGTGGCTATTTTTGGGCCACACACCTAAAATGACCTTGTGTTATGTTTGTAACAAAGGAAAAAATCAATACTGAATATGACACAATGAATTACATTTTTAAAAATATAATCTTTAAACCATGATGAAAAAATAGTTCAGAAACTAATGTTTCATTTAAATTGTTACATTGAATAAGCATGTTTTCCTGGCTGTTGTGCCAGGCAACTCTTATTCATTGAGGTTTATTTGTACTTTCAGAAAAAATATACATAGGCCAATAAATGTAGTGTATATTCACATGAAGGTTATATATCCTACTATTGCAAGAAGGTGGACCCCTTCCAGGGCCTGAAACTTGGCTCTTGTCTAACACTTGGAAATGAATTTTCCAAGGAGACACATGTGCTGACAAAGCAAGAGATTTTATTGGGAAAGGGCCCCTGGATGGAGAGCATTAAGGTAAGGGAACTCAGGAGAACTGCTCTGCCATGTGGCTTGCAGTCTCGGGTTTTATGGTGATGGAGGATTAGTTTCTGGGTTGTCTTTAGCCAATCATTCTGACTCAGAGTCCTTCCTGGTGGTGCACACCTTGTTCAGCCAAGATGGATGCCAGAGAGAAGGATTCTGGGAGGTGGTTGGACATGTGGTGTCTCCTTTTGACCTTTCCCAAACTCGTCCGTTTGGTGGTGGCTTATTAGTTCCGTGTTCTTTACCAGGACCTCATGCAAATGGTTACTATGGTGCCCGGCCAGGGTAGGTGGTTTCAGTCAGTGTGCTTCCCCCAACACTACCATAAACCTCTACACTGCTGTGTCCTTCAGTATAAACATTTATACACTTATTTATAAAATTAATTTAATTATATGATTACTTAGAGGTAGGTACTTTAAATAACATCTACTGAGAAATGGCCATTGGGAATTCCCAGGTGCTCAGGTGGTTAAAACTCTGTGCTCTCATTGTTGTGGCCCTGGTTCAATCCCTGATTGGGAAACTAGGATCCCACAAGCTGCGTGGTGCCACCACCAACAACAAAAAAGAACATTAATTTGACCCTTATCTGCCTTTGCAGTATGCGTCTACTGTGAGCAGTTTTATTAGTTTTCATCTGGTAAGTAATAAAAGAAGAATGAGTAGAAACCAAAGTGAACACCATGCATAAAACACATTCACATATTTAAATAAATTTTGTTCACAAATGACCTGCTGATTTCAAGCAAAATAGAGCTTCAATCAGTTACTATTTTTATAAATCATTCTTTTCATTCAACACATTTTCATTAAATTTTGTTGATTTTTGAGATATACATTTGGCATGTCACAACAAAGAGAAATATTCTTCTTTACTAAACTATGTTCTTCATCTAATAATGCTAAGTAAGCCCGCATAATTGCCAAATATATCCTTTTAGACTGACAGTGTAGACTTAAGTGAAATCATATATTGCAACGGGAAAATGCTAAAGCATTTTTTTTTTGTTGAAGTGTGTGCCAATCAGCAGTGGTTTGGTGATAATTAGCAGAATGTGTTTAAGGCTTACACAGTGTCTAGGGGCTCTGTTTAAAGATCAGCATGAAGCAGCTGCAGATATTGGTCAGGGGCTCAGAAGTGAGGGACTCTTTCTGCTACAAAGAATCCAATTTTAGTTTCCTATTCTTTGATGAGCTTTCGTCTGCTTCAAGGAGTTTCCTAAAGAGGTGAGGGAGGTGAAAATAGAGAGACACCCTGATTACAAAATAGATCTGATTATAAAACAGACCCTGATTACAAACTAGACCCTGATTGAACTTTTTTTTTTAAGATCTTTATTAAATTTGTTGCTATATTGTTTCTGATTTATGTTCCTGTTTTTGGCCACAAGGCAGATGGAATCTTAGCTTCCTCACCAGGGATCAAATCTGCAACCCCTGCATTGGAAGGTGAAGTCTTAACCATTGGACTACCAGGGAAGTCTCCCTGATTGAACTTTGAGTGGGGTCTTTATGACTGTTCTCTTGAACCAGCAAATGTGTTAATGTGTTGTTGTTGTTGTTCAGTCACTCAGTCATGTCCAGCTCTTTGTGACCCCATGGGCTGTAGCAGGCCAGACTCCTCTGTTCGTGAGATTTCCCAAGCAATAATACTGCCATTTCCTTCTCCAGGGGATCTTCCCAACCCAGGGATCAAATGCTCTCCTGTACTGGAAGGTGGATTCTTTACCATTGAGCAACCAACCTTTTAAAACAAAGCAATTTAATATTTTTCATAAATTAGCTTAGATAACACATGGGAAATAGGTGGGGAAACAGTGGAAATAGTGTCAGACTTCATTTTTTTGGGCTCCAAAATCACTGCAGATGGTGAATGCAACCATGAAATTAAAAGACGCTTACTCCTTGGAAGAAAGTTATGACCAATGTAGACAGTATATTCAAAAGCAGAGACATTACTTTGCCGACTAAGGTCCGTCTAGTCAAGGCTATGGTTTTTCCTGCGGTCATGTATGGATGTGAGAGTTGGACTGTGAAGAAGGCTGAGTTCCAAAGAATTGATGCTTTTGAACTGTGCTATTGGAGAAGACTCTTGAGAGTCCCTTGGACTGCTAGGAGATCCAACCAGTCCATTCTAAAGGAGATCAGCCCTGGGATTTCCTTGGAAGGAATGATGCTAAAGCTGAAACTCAAGTACTTTGGCCACCTCATGTGAAGAGTTGACTCATTGGAAAAGACTCTGATGCAGGGAGGGATTGGGGGCAGGAGGAGAAGGGGATGACCAAGGATGAGATGGCTGGATGGCATCACGGACTCAATGGAGGTGAGTCTGAGTGAACTCCGGGAGATGGTGATGGACAGGGAGGCCTGGCGTGCTGCGATTCATGGGGTCGCAAAGAGTCGGACACAACTGAGCAACTGAACTGAACTGAACTGAACACCTTTCTAGGGCTTCCCTAGAAAATAAAAGTATAAAGGTGTCTTTACATTTTTTCCAAGGAGTTCTTCACACCAGGTGGCCAAAGTATTCATTTCAGCTTCAGCATCAGTCCTTCCAATGAACATTCAGGACTGATTTCCCTTAGGACGGACTGGTTTGATCTCCTTGCGGTCCAAAGGACTCTCAAGAGTCTTCTCCAGCACCACAGTTCAACAGCATCAATTCTTCCGTGCTCAGCCTTCTTCACAGTCCAACTCTCACATCCATACATGACCACAGGAAAAACCATAGCCTTAACTAGATGGACCTTAGTCACCAAAGTAATATTTCTGCTTTTGAATATGCTATCTAGGTTAGTCATAACTTTTCTTCCAAGGAGTAAGTGTCTTTTAATTTCATGGCTGCATTCACCATCTGCAGTGATTTCCTTAGGCCCCAGTAATTGACATTCTCTTTGTATGTGTGGAGATATTTCATTCACACATGTGGAAAGATCCTGGGAAGACTGTTTTACCAGTAGAGAAAATAGTCTGATCTTTTTTCTTCAGTGCCAATGTGAAACTATTTAACAGTTCTGCTTTGAGGCACAAATCTGAAAGTTTATGGCTGTGAGCTGTGAACGGTGCTAGTATTCTTGGTCTCCAGAGGAGAGAATTTCAATCCAGGACCAAAGACCACCACATTTGACCACTCAGAGCTTTTGTGTAGTAAAGTTTTTTTTTTCTTTTTTCTTTTCTTTCTTTCTTTCTTTCTTTCTTTCTTTCTTTCTTTCTTTCTTTCTATCTTTCTTTCTTTCTTTCTTCTTTCTTTCTTTCTTCTTCTTCTTCTTTTTTTTTTTAACATGAATAGAGAAAGCTTCCAGCAAAAGGTGCTGGATGGGTAGGCCTAGGAGAGTACCCCCTTGCTAGTCTTTAGCAAGGTATTATATTTTGTTCAGTTCAGTTCAGTTCATTTGGTCAGTCGTGTCCTATTCTTTACGACCCCATGAATTGCAGCAGGCCAGGCCTGCCTGTCCATCACCAACTCCTGGAGTTCACTCAAACTCACGTCCGTCGAGTCAGTGATGCCATCCAGCCATTTCATCCTCTGTTGTCCCCTTCTCCTCCTGCCCCCAATCCCTCCAAGCATTAGAGTCTTCCAATGAGTCAACTCTTCACATGCGGTGGCCAAAGTACTCGAGTTTCAGCTTTAGCATCATTCCTTCCAAAGAACATTATTAGTGAGATGGTAATCCTAGATAAAAGAAACACAAGGCTGGCTGAGAGAATTGCACCAGGCTCCTTTCCCATAACATGCATTCTAAGATATCATCTGCAGAAGGGGAGCAGTCTCCCATTGAAGTATCTCTGGGTGAGAAAAATTGTATCCATAAAGTAGTTGACATTAGTTTTTAAAGAAAAGCAGGTTTCTAAGAAAGATACATTGTTTCATTAACATAGCTTAAGACAGGATATTTCCTTGAGCAAGGTATACTATTTTGCTGAGCAGATATTAGCTGAAGTTTTAAAAAGTTAGTTCAGATAGTCCCATAGCAACACAGGACTTGAGAAACCTCCTTCTATGCCAAGGAATGTGCCTTTTTGCCTTCTCCCCATCTTTGGAGACCCTGACCTCCATTCCCGCCTGACTATTAACCCTTTCAAACCTCAACTAATCATGTTCTTGATATTTCCTAGTATCACACCAGAATTGACAATTTATCTAGCGCTGTTGGTATAAAATTTCTCAAATAATTATATCCTCATTTTTTTTTTATTAAGTAGGTATTACCAGTGAGGCATTGAAAAAATCAAATCTTCCTTTCTGTTCTTCAGGTTTTTCTTAAGGTGACACACCTCAGCACTTTCTTTTGTTAGTGTTCAATAGTCCAGAGGATATTTTGCAGCACAGTTTATACAACTGAAAATTATTTTAGAGATACTGTTTTTGTAACCAGGCATTTACAACCTTATTATTAATGATTACAGTGAATTTTGATTTTGTTCATTTTAATTCTATAAGTACTGGAATAAAATGGATAAAGTTGACTGACAAAATTTACTATTTTGGGTTATTTAGGAGCCTGTTTTATTCACTGGAACAATGAGGAAAAATCTGGATCCTTTTAATGAACATACAGATAAGGAACTGTGGAATGCCTTAGAAGAGGTAATTTATTAAATGTTATTAGTTTTTTAGCATCAGTATATGTGTGTGTTCATTTATAGCACTGCAGGCAATTAAAGGGGAGCTTATCCATGTAACTGATTTTGTTTACCTCCTAGCAGAACATTGATGACCTGTGTATTGATTTTGATGAAAAGCAAGAATATAATGCCTCATATTTGCACTGTAGCTTTTCCTCTAGAATCCAAAGCAACTAGACACATTGCCTTGTCTTTGTGTTGTGTTGTGTTCAGTTCCACAGCCATGTTTGACTCTTTGGGACTTCATGGACTGCAGCATGCTAGGCCTCCCTGTCCTTCACTATCTTCCAAAGTTTGTCCAAGTTCACGTCCATTGCATCAGTGATGCCATCCAGCCATCTCATCCTCTGATGCCTCTTCTGCTCTCAATCTTTCCCAGCATCAGGGAATTTTTCAGTGAGTTGGCTGTTCACATCAGGTGGCCAAAATACTGGAGCTTCATCTTCAGCATCAGTCCTTCCAATAAATATTCAGGGTTGATTTTCCTTAACTGACTGGTTTTATCTCCTTGCTGTCCAAGGAGTCTTCTCTAGTACCACAGTTTGGAGGCTTTGATTCTTTGGTTCTCTACTTTCCTTACCGTCGAGCTCTCACAACCACGTGTGACCATTGAGAAGACCATAGCTTTGACTATAGCAGAGCACTAAACTAGATTTTTAAATTATGGGTTCAAATTCTATAGGTTACCTAGTGAACTTATTACCCTAACTACCCTGTAATATTCATTTTATTCCTCAGGTATTATGGAATATCTACTAAGTAAAGACAATAATAGCTTTCCATTATTAACTGAAAGATAAATGAAATCGTACTACTAAAACAGTGTGATGTTTCATAAGTGTTTATAAGGGTAAATTATACAGTTGGAATATGATAATAATTATATATTGACTGCTATTTTAATCCTGCAGAGTAAATGCAGGTAACAGAACCCTGGAGCTTTTGTGAAGTTTTTATAGTTTTTAGTTCATTTCTAGAAGATGTTCTATTTTTGTAGTGTTTCCTTTTGGACTACTACTTTGAATCTCCTCATCATTTCATGAAATGGATTTTGAGTGTTAAGGTGTTGTTGGTTGGTATATTTTAATATAAATTATTTTGTGCATTTGCCCCAGTGTTGTAAATTGATTCTAAGCTACTTATGGCAGAAAATGTATCTCCACCCCTAAACTATAGACAGATTTTAAACCCTCATAGGACTTAGCTCAGTCTTCTGCTCTTAAAAAGTAAGCACTTAATAAATGCTTAATGTTTGATCTCTTCAGTTCAGAGAAGCATGCCTTATTTCTCGCAAAACAAAAATGTTTTTTGTTTTATTCACACAAATCCCAATGGCACAGTCTTGTCATTTTGAATTGGTACTTTTTGTCATTTATGTCACCCTTTTAGGTGAGGCTTTCAAATCTGTAATACACAGATGAATTTGACTGTGAGCAAGCCGACTTGAAGGCCTGACAATCTCCTGCCAATATTTCTGGTTTCTGAAGGATATCAGCAGTGAGTTTTTACACACCCACCCTGCTTTCTAGAAACTGTGAGGATTTTATGCTCTTAAATCAGGTCGATTGCTTCACCTTCTACTTGAGAAGCAGTGAACCTCTGATTTCACTTAAGTCAGTGAGTCTTTCTACAGTGAAATTCTAGAAGAGAAGAGGTAGAGCAGTTATGCATCAAGTGTAAAGAAAGATAGGAGGATCCACTTCTACTGGACTCAGAGGAAAGATTTAATGATAAAATTAAATGATGTACACCTTTCAAAAAACTAGAAGTATTGGTAACTTATTTTCTAATTTGTTTCCAAACCTGAGATCTCTTCACAGATCCTCCAGTAGTAAAATTATTATAGAATTTTAGAACACATTGTTCCATGGACAGTGAAGAAACATTAATTGGGAGATAAATCCTTTGAAAAACTATCTTAGAACTTGGCTTTAACTTATATTTAATTTATCTGTAGGAGACAAAATCAAAATAAAATGTGGTGGCCTCTGCATTCTTATAATGATGAAGTGTTGGAAGTGGTAAACAATACTAAGATCTACTTTTAAATAAAGTACATTTGGAAATTTCTGTAAATAGAAATAAACATGAGTTTATTTCATAAAGCGAAGTGTGTGGTTTCCATATGCCACTTCCAAAAGTGGTCCTGTTACTTTAGTGATATCTCTTAGGGAGGAATCATCCTATCATTGCATTTCTCTAGGAATTATTTCTTTATGACTTTTACTTGATATTCTAATTTTTACAATATCTATTAAATCTTTCATTGATAAACATGCAAATGTCATAAAGAAATACTTATAGTAACAGAATGATGAGATGATTTGGCAGTCTGAGAAGTATAACTCAAGCAAAGAGATCAATTTTTAGGTGGATTAATGTCTACTGGAGATCAGC
>SJXQ01002532.1:0-20134 GCA_006408695.1 Aepyceros melampus
GCCTCCCACTGTGGTACGTGGTGGAGACCTGGCCAAAGTACAGCGAGCTGTGTGCATGTTGAGCAACACCACAGCCAGCACTGAGGCCTGAGCTCGGCTGGACCACAAGTTTGACCTGATGTATGCCAAGCGTGCTCTTGTTCACTGGTACTTGGGTGAAGGCATGAAGGAAGGAGAGTTTTCCGAGGCCCATGAGGACATGGCTGACCTTGAGAAGAATTATGAGGAGGCTGGAGCTGATAGTGGCTAGGGAGATGATGAGGGTGATGAGTGTTAGCATGTCTGCTGCAGTTTCATCTTGGGACTGTATTATTTGTGTTTGGTGGAGCTGCCCACTGTGGCCCTATCTTGTCAATAAAGGTGATATTTCCACTTCCAAGGTCACACTGTATCATAGTAAGTATTTACTTATTGAAGGCCAGTTTGGGATGGAGGAGGCTGGCAATTTCCATCAGATCATTTGCTCAACGTTTCAAGTGGTTTCTGTGTACTGTGCTAAGGGATTTGTCTATTTCCCTTAGATCTGAAATGATGACTAGTGATAAAATCATAAGTGAGAGAATAATAATAATAATGATTAAAATGTCAAAAATGATTTAAAAAAAGTTACTTTCGATTAGCTCACAAAATGGTTAAAGTCTCTGCTTTTTCTGCAGATCGAAACTTCTGGGTTCATGCGTCCACCTCCATTTCACTCTTTGCTTAAATCATTTTAGGAGGACCTCTCTCTTTCCTAAGCCATCTTTCACCTCTGTTTCTGTGTACTGTGCTAAGGGATTTGTCTATTTCCCTTAGATCTGAAATGATGACTAGTGATAAAATCATAAGTGAGAGAATAATAATAATAATGATTAAAATGTCAAAAATGATTTAAAAAAAGTTACTTTCGATTAGCTCACAAAATGGTTAAAGTCTCTGCTTTTTCTGCAGATCGAAACTTCTGGGTTCATGCGTCCACCTCCATTTCACTCTTTGCTTAAATCATTTTAGGAGGACCTCTCTCTTTCCTAAGCCATCTTTCACCTCCAGGAATGTATCAAAAGCCCTGCTGATTTCAGGGGAGCCACGGACTCAGGAAAAGTAAATTAGTATTTTAGTTAAGGAGCACTGACTGTGTTATGAGATTCACCTGGGCCTGACAGCACAGAACAGGAGGTTAAATTCCTGATCAGGGGGTCAAGACCCTGCGAGGTCCACAACTGAGCCATAGGCTTCGCTTAGCACTGACCCGAACTTCCCTGGCTCCCTCTCGCCTGGTTCTCAGAAGCCCAGGCAAATAAGTAGACACTGCGAGCCTCTATGCTCCAGATGGGAATTCAGCCTGAAAAGGAGAATAAGAAAAGAAGACATGGGGGGAGCCAGGTTTCCGAGAAACTGGCCCATCTCTTTATTTTCCAGGAAAACTTTTATACTTTAAGTTGTACATAGAGATCAATGGATAATACAAAGTGATGCAGGGTCAGCATCCCTAACCCTTATCGAGATCAGGCTTTCTCTCTGCATACCTAGCTGTATACACAGGTCTTAGGTGATCTACATCATCTTCTGGCCAGGAGGCCTATTAGCATTTTATGGCCCTTTTCTGATAAGGGTCAGTCAACCAGAAAACTTATTTGCCCTAAAAGTGTTGTTCTTACTAAAGTCTGGTGCCACTCTCAGAAAGCACTAACTAA
This sequence comes from Aepyceros melampus, assembly GCA_006408695.1. Lineage (NCBI taxonomy): Eukaryota > Metazoa > Chordata > Mammalia > Artiodactyla > Bovidae > Aepyceros > Aepyceros melampus. The sequence continues at coordinate 1,674 of SJXQ01002532.1, forward strand.
GGTTACATTTTTACATAGCAAGGATACAACAATTTATAACATGGAAGGAGTACAGTGATTTATAACAAAGAGAAAATTCATTAACTCAAAAGTCTAGTGTTGCTAATATCAAAAGTACTATATTCCTTTTTCTATATCCCAATTACATTGATTAATATCTTCCAGGTGCCTAAAAGATAAAGGATATGGATGCCTGATGGCGTTCATTAACTCAACAATGAAACCCTTCACCAATATAATTCTTAGCTCTTTTAAAAAGGCTCTATATCTTTAAGATATTTTAAGCTTCCCATGCCTCTCACGGTTGGGGGGCTGTAAACAATCACATGCATAGCTGTGAAAGTCCGGGTAAACCTGTCAGTCAAGTTAGAGAGCCATCAGAGGGGTTTGAGCTGAGACACACCTTTTATATGCAGGAGACTATTAACTGGAGCTCTAAGTTAACTTTTTCCAGAGAAAGGTGTGGGGGATAGCCCCCTGTTAATGTCAGAAGAGTTGGTGACGGGCATCATACAATAAGGCAGACAGACTCTGGTTTTGGGGTAGATGCCCGAGAAAGTCCAGGGCGACCCCTGAGGCCTGATCTTGCCTTTGCCCTGTCAGGCCTCTTCTTCATGACCTTTGCCACGGGCGGGATTCCCCATGCTGGCTCCCAGAAGTTCACTGTATCTGTGAGCCTGTTTCTTCTTTGGTTATATTATATTCACTAGTTTGTTGGGTTTTTTAGATTTCACGTATAAGTGATGCCCTACAGTGTTTGTCTTTCTCTGTTTCCCTTAAATATTCATCTATAGAAATACTGTTCAAATTAACAATTTTATTCTTTAATTGAATCTTCCCATTTGAAAATTATTCACAAAAATATTTTCACTAATATAACGAAGAAAAGTGAACGGATAAAAGTATCAGACACTGCTTAGCAAATCAGAAGCATTATTTCTTTATGACTAAACTGCTGCTAAGTCGCTTCAGTCATGTCCGACTCTGTGCAACCCCAGAGATGGCAGCCCAACAGGCTTCCCCATCTCTGGGATTCTCCAGGCAAGAACACTGGAGTGGGGTGCCATTTCCTTCTCCAGTGCATGAAAGTGAAAAGTGAAAGTGAAGTCACTATGTCGTGTCTGACTCTTAGCGACCCCATGGACTGCAGCCCACCAGGCTCCTCCGTCTATGGGATTTTCCAGGCAAGAGTACTGGAGTGGGGTGCCATTGCCTTCTCCGATGACTAAACTACTAACTGGCAATACAATTAAATTATTTTTCCAACTAAATGGGTTCTGTTTTTTTTTTTTTTTTCCATTCAACATGAAGGCAATGATGAGTTAAAGTGTCTAAATTACTTGGACTTCTCAGAAGAAAAGCACAATATGAATATAACCATCAGAATAGTCATCAAAATCTTAATTAGTGAAAGTGAAGTCACTATGTCGTGTCTGACTCTTAGCGACCCCATGGACTGCAGCCCACCAGGCTCCTCCGTCTATGGGATTTTCCAGGCAAGAGTACTGGAGTGGGGTGCCATTGCCTTCTCCGATGACTAAACTACTAACTGGCAATACAATTAAATTATTTTTCCAACTAAATGGGTTCTGTTTTTTTTTTTTCCCCATTCAACATGAAGGCAATGATGAGTTAAAGTGTCTAAATTACTTGGAGTTCTCAGAAGAAAAGCACAATATGAATATAACCATCAGAATAGTCATCAAAATCTTAATATCATTAAGGTGTCTGGCTCTAAGCTGATCCTTAGTTATTGATTTGACAAATGATATTCCATGATTTTTTTAAAAATAAAATATCTTGGTCTGGTGATCTTCATTACAATTGGAGTTGGGTCATAAAATTTAGCTTACACTGTACTCAAATGTGCAGAGAAAGTTTTAATTAAATTTATTTGGTGTTTAAGTCACTTTGAACTTCCACATGGGAGGAAATATAAATAAAGGCCCAAATCATTTAAACTTTGACCAACATGCCATATCTGTCCCATGTCCCATGTAGTGAACTGGCCCCCCTATGGCCTTCCCCCCTCCTGTGGGAGCAGCAGGTACCTATGGAGGGGCTGATGTGACTGTGACATCTGGAGGACAGCCAGTCCTTTCCCACGAGGATCCTTGCAGTGTCCTTCAGTAGGAGGTCGTCTCTCTGGTTTGCAGATTGCTAGGGACCTCTTGAGAACAAAGCTCAGGAAGGAAAATGAATGACATGTACATCATTCCCTGTTCTTCTTCTTATCAACCTGCAGGCTAGAAAAAGCAATCTTTTACTTAAAAAAAAAAAAAAAGTCTCTCTCTATTGTCTAGGTGGAAGAGCCCTTCTAAAGGAGATCTCTTAATTCTAAGGTTTGGAAAGACCATTCTTGGGCTTTCATGTATTAAGGTGCCCACCAGGATATTTGGGGGAAAAAATCTTAATACAGTAGGCTGATCTGAAAGACTACTATAGCCTCACTGAGTAACTCTGTCTCCCAGAAACTGAATATCCATATATTCTTTTTCTTTGCATTTTCCCTGTAAGAAATCCTGTTCTCCCTCTAGGCAGAAGATGCCTCAGGCCAACAAAGTGAAGGTCAAGTACACAGAAAAGTAAAAGAGAAAGCTCATTAACATTTTTCTAATTAATTCTTGGTTTCACACAGTCTTTGAGATGTCTTTAAAACGGGGTTAGTTGTGAGGTTTTCTGTTTTGGAAATGTTATGAAATACTTACAGTGGTTCCACCTAATCTGTGTAGAGTACTCAATCGCTTAGTTAAACCAAACCTTTGACTGTGTGGATCACAAGAAACTGTGGAAAACACTGAAAGAGATGGGAATACCAGACCATCTGACCTGCCTCTTGAGAAATCTGTATGCAGGTCAGGAAGCAACAGTTAGAACTGGACATGGAACAACAGACTGGTTCCAAATAGGAAAAGGAGTACGCCAAGGCTGTATATTGTCATCCTGCTTATTTAACATATATGCAGAGTACGTGATGAGAAACGCTGGACTGGAAGAAACACAAGCTGGAATCAAGATTGCCGGGAGAAATATCAATAACCTCAGATATGCAGATGACACCACTCTTATGGCAGAAAGTGAAGAGGAGCTAGAAAGCCTCTTGTTGAAAGTGAAAGAGGAGAGTGAAAAAGCTGGCTTAAAGCTCAACATTCAGAAAAACGAAGATCATGGCATCTGGTCCCATCACTTCATGGGAAATAGATGGGGAAACAGTAGAAACAGTGTCAGAGTATTTTTTTTTTTGGGGGGGGGTGCTCCAAAATCACTGCATATGGTGATTGCAGCCAAGAAATTAAAAGACATTTACTCCTTGGAAGAAAAGTTGTGACCAGCCTAGATAGTATATTCAAAAGCAGAGACATTACTTTGCCGACTAAGGTCCGTCTAGTCAAGGCTATGGTTTTTCCTGTGGTCATGTATGGATGTGAGAGTTGGACTGTGAAGAAGGCTGAGTGCCGAAGAATTGATGCTTTTGAACTGTGGTGTTGGAGAAGACTCTTGAGAGTCCCTTGGACTGCAAGGAGATCCAACCAGTCCATTCTGAAGGAGATCAGCCCTGGGATTTCTTTGGAAGGAATGATGCTAAAGCTGAAGCTCCAGTACTTTGGCCACCTCATGCGAAGAGCTGACTCATTGGAAAAGACTCTAATGGTGGGAGGGATTGGCGGCAGGAGGAGAAGGGGACGACCAAGGATGAGATGGCTGGATGGCATCATGGACTCGATGGACATGAGTTTGAGTGAACTCTGGGAGTTGGTGATGGACAGGGAGGCCTGGCATGCTGCGATTCATGGGGTCGCAAAGAGTGGGAAACGACTGAGAGACTAAATGAACTGAGCTGAGCAAGCACTCTCAGAATAGCAAGCACTGGCAAGTCTCAGCATCATTTCACATATTTTCTTATCAAGTTATTTACTTTTCCTTTTTGATCTTTAGGGCTATCCTCTCCGTCCTAGTAAAACCATCCTGAGTTTTATTTAAATGTGTATGTTCTGTACTTTATTTTACATATATTACATATTATGTTTTACCTATCTTTATTTCTTATTAAGATTTTCAGGAAATCTGAAAATCATGTTGCAGGAAATGAAAGTCTCTTCTATATCCAAACTTCACATATTATCAGCACCACTGCATGTTTATTTTTTATTTTTAAAAATTCTTTGTCATTTTAAGCCAAAAGTTATGTCTTATTCTTTGTTCTAACTATAAAAGAGCAAGGCTTATGCAAGAGTTGAGAATAAATGGAAACAAAAAGACATACTTCTATGATTAAATAAAATTTGTAAATATATTTACAACTCTACCTGTAAGTTTAAGGGTATTCCACACTGACCAGATAGCATGTTTTAAGTATATGCAGAAAACTGCCTAGATTATGTTACTGCTCAGCAAGAAAATGTCAACCAGGAGAAGGTAAACTAGCTGGTAGCACTGTGTCACCCTCCATCAATGCACACATTGTGTTTCCAAACAGATTCACGTAACCAAGGGCAAGATGGAGATAAAACACAAATGCAGTTGAGCATGAATAATTGTAAGGGAAAGGAACAAGCTAGAGGAAAAAATATCTGGTAGATTTCCATTCTGAAGAGTTCCTTTGACTTACTGACTGTAACCAAATTCCATTTTATAAAAGTTCAGTTCGGTTCAGTCACTCAGTCGTGTCCAACTCTTTGAGACTCCATGAACTCTAGCACACCTGTTCATCACAAACTCCTGGAGTTTACTCAAACTCACGTCCATTGAGTCAATGATGCCATCCAACCATCTCATCCTCTGTCATCCCCTTCCCTCCTGTTTCAATCTTTCCCAGCATCAGGGTCTTTTCAAATGAGTCAGTTCTTCCATCAGGAAGCCAGAGTATTGGAGCTTCAACTTCAGTATCAGTCCTTCCAATGAATATTCAGGACTGATTTCCTTTAGGATGGATGTTGGCAATTTGATCTCTGGTTCTTCTGCCTTTTCTAAATCCAGCTTAAACATCTGGAAGTTCATGATTCATGTACTGTTGAAACCTGACTTGGAGAATTTTGAGCATTACTTTGCTAGCCTGTGAGATGAGTGCAATTGTGCGGTAGTCTGAACATTCTCTGGCATTGTCTTTCTTTGGCGTTGCCTTTATTTGGGATTGGAATGAAAACTGACCTTTTCCAGTCCTGTGGCCACTGCTGAGTTTTCCAAATTTGCTGGCATATTGAGTGCAGCACCTTCACAGCATCATCTTTCAGGATTTGAAATAGCTCAACTGGAATTCCATCACCTCCATTAGCTTTGTTCGTAGTGATGATGCTTCCTAAAGCCCACTTGACTTCACATTCCAGGATGTCTGGCTCTAGGTGAGTGATCACACCATCGTGGTTATCTGGGTCATGAAGATCTTTTTTGTACAGTTCTTCTGTGTATTCTTGCCACCTGTTCTTAATATCTCTGCTTCTGTTAGGTCCATACCATTTCTGTCCTTTATCAAGCTCATCTTTGCATGAAATGTTCCCTTGGTATCTCTAATTTTCTTGAAGAGAGCTCTAGTCTTTCCCATTCTATTGTTTTCTTCTATTTCTTTGCACTGATCACTGAGGAAGGCTTTTTTCTCCCTCCTTCGAACTCTGCATTCAAATGAGTATATCTTTCCTTTTCTCCTTTGCTTTTCACTTCTTTTCTCAGCTATTGTAAGGCCTCCTCAGATAATAAGATCTGTTTCACTGCGTGCCACAACTACTGAAGTCTATATGCCCTAGGGATCGTGTTCTGAGAGAAGAGAAGCTGTGGCAGTGAGAAGCCCATCCCTGCAACTAGAGAAGAGCCCCTGCTCATCTCAACTGGAGGAAGCCTGTGTGCAGCAGTGAAGACCCAGTGCAAGCAAAACTAGAAAAGAGTAAAAATGTCTATCTCACAAGGTTATTGAAATTATGATATTAAAGTGGAATACCTTATAGCTTGCTATACTATCCATCACTGTGTAATGATAAGATTTGGCTATTTCTGGGTGCCTGAAAGTTTATTGAAACAAAGTTTTGTAACTATTTACAGATTTCTTCTTCTATTAAACCATGGAGGAGGCAAACTTTTTCTTCAGTGGAAAGCAGAGTAAAAGTCTACATCAGTGCAAGTCTCTAAACTATTTCCACTCTCAGGTATAGATGCCTGGATTTCAAACTCGGTTTACATTCCTGCTCTGTAACTTGCTAGGAGTATGCTTTGCTCCTAGTAAGGAGCAAATTACACGCCATTATTTAATCTCTATGAGCTTCTTTATTTTCCTCTTTTCTCAAATGGAGATAATATGTCTAGCACATTAAAAGCAGTCAACAAGTGTTCGCTTTTTACTGTTTAGTAGTGCTAGAGATGAATATCATAAAAATTTTTACTTTCCAAGTTCACTATAACAAGAAAAATAACTGTCAGACTCAATGAATAAACAAAGGAAAAAGAGAAATAGCTTGTGATACTGAGAATGGATTCTTAGGAATCATAAGAAGTACAATATCCTCAACTCTAAAATATGCTTAATTAGAATTTATGAACATTCAATATATGTATATAAAAGACATTTTTTCTTGGTTACTTTCTTATTTGTTGTAGTTTTTTTGTTTCATTTTTCAAGTCTTAAAGGGATTTGATCTTGTTCACACTAATATTTCAGTAGAGTTATAGGATTTTTTTGTTTTTGTGTGTGTGTGTGTGTTGACTATGTTGGCATGATTAGATAAATCAAAGAACATGCGCTTTCACCAATTTTTAATTAACTATTTTACCACTTCCCTCATAGCTCAGTTGGGCTTGCCTCATAGTTCAGATGGTAAAGAACCCGCCTGCAATGCAGGAGGTCCCAGTTCAACTCCAGGAAGATCCTCTGGAGAAGGGATAGGATACCCAGTCCAGTATTCTGGAGATTCCATGGACTGTATGGTCCATGGAGTTGCAAAGAGTCAGACACGACTGAGCAACTTTCAGTTCACTTCATGTGACTGCTTGGGGTCCCCAGGTGGCTCCAGTGGTAAGGAATCTGCCTGCCAATAAAGGAGACATAAGAGACGTGGGTTCAATCCCTGGGTTGGGAAACGACAACCCACTCCAGTATTCCTGCCTGGGAAATCCTGTGGACAGAGGAGCAGGCTACAGTCTATGGGGTCGCAAAGAGTCGGACACTGCTGAGCACAACACAGCAATCACAGCAGTCACTGCTTAAACTTTTTTATCCAAGATGACATCACTGTCATGTTACTGCAGCTTTCAGATTTGCAATGTAGTGGAACAGCCTCTTATGAAGTTATTTTCAAGTAGTTCTGTGAAATTCATTTAACCCTGGGTGTGAAGGGGTTGGAGAGAGAAGGTAGGTTTCTCAGGGCTCACCCCCAGTTTAACTAAAAACGATTCTCTAGCTGACCTATTTTCATATTGAGTTTCCTTGCACAATAAGAGGTGGGGACCGGTATTCACAGGATCATTTTAACAGTTTGTTTAGTAGTTAAGAGAAAGGCATGCTTAACTGTTTTGTCTAATAAAGAAAAAATACTTTTGTACTGTAGAGAAATCTGTTGAGGGTGGGTGAGAAGATAAGGAAAGAGAGAGAGAGAGAAAACAGACCAGAGGCTGAGACTTGGTGAAGGTGGGTCAATAAAGCTTTTCTTTCGTAGGACGACCAGATGGCTTTGCTCACTCTGCCACTGGAGACTATGGTGTTTCTGTGATGTAAGACCTGACTCTACTTTTTTAGTGACTAGAACTTATTGAATCATGAGTGTTGTCATAACTTCTATTTCTACCAGTGCTGAAAAAAATATTTAACATTCTACTTAAGGGGCAGTTCTCTTGGGAAGGGTTACTGAGGCAGACAACTCCATGAAAATGTCATCACGGACATTTGTATAAATACAACAAGAGAGTCTGACTTTCCTGTGGTGCAGAATTTTAGGTTTGGAAGTGTTGAACCAACACGTCTATAGTGTCAAACTGAAATCTGGGCTGCTACAGGGGTAACGTTTCATTTGGAGAAAGAATTTTGTGCTTAGTTGGAAAAATATTCCTATAGTAAATGTTTCTTATAATTTCATCCTATTTTGAACACAGAAGAAGAAATTTTACTTCCCATATACCATAAATTTTTTTTTTACTGAAATTGAATTTACAGCAAGAATCTCAAAACACTGATCTATCCCAACCCATTTCTGGATGTATTGGAGGCATTATACATACTAATGGAGTAGAGTTCATAGTCACGAGACAATTGGTGATTCCCAAGAGCTAACTAAGTAGGTCCAGGAAGACCCTTGGCAGAGAACCTTTTACTACTTCACACCTGAGCAAACTTTGTTATAAGGCGTGGTATTCCCAATGTGCTGTTTGCTATTCAACACATGGCTTCACTATTCTAAGTCACTTCATTGGCCAAAGTGTGAGTCTCTACTAAAAAATTAATAGTTTAAAAAATTGATGGTCAATACCTGGTTGAAAATTGATGGTCAGTATTCATGTGTTGAATGAATAGTTGCATGAAGAAATGAATGGCATTTAAAACTTTGCAAATATCATATTATCTATTGCTAGACTTGTCCTAATCTCATTTTCAGAGATTATTTCATTACTAATGGAGACATATAAATGTAAGCCTTATAATGGTAGTACTTTGTTAATTGTGAGGGTAAAACCGATATTTAATAAAACCACTTGTGATAGGGGAATTTGGACATGAAACTAAATAATAGTCATATAAGGTCAGCTATATGTGATTATGATTAGTGGGCCTGTGTATCCTCTTAGTATGACATATAAGGAGTCTTCCAAGTAAAAACTCATCCAAAGAAAGAGTTAGACAAATAAACATGAGAATAGGTGGAGATTATAGAAGAGCAGCAAGTTTGATGTCTGTGTTGACCATGTTGACCATTAGCTCCAGTGCTCCCCTTTCCCCCTTCTATTTGCTCCAGGTATTTGAGCAGAGGGCAGTGGAGTGGGGATTAAAAATATATATTTGAAATAGCTACTTCATTAAACTGTCTGTTAGGCATTGGTATCATAAGTCAGCAATATTGTGGGATCCATGTAAGAGGAATGTGAAAGTGCTACTTTTTACTTTTGCGGTGAACTCTTGACCACAATGGAGCCACTTTTTATAAATCTTAGATTCAAGAGTGTTTACTGGTGGCATCAGGAACAGAAGTCCTCTTGGCCCAGGCAATTCTAGAGAGGCGTTTGTCTACTCACTCAGTTGTCCACTCAGCCAGCACACGTTTATCCGGGGCTTGGATGATGTGCTAAGGAGATAATTCCATTTTTTTTATGTTCTCAGTCACTCAATCATGTTCAACTCTTTGCAACTCTGTGGACGGTAGCCTGCCAGGCTCCTCTGTCCATGGGATTTTCCAGGCAAGAAATACTGGAGTATGCCGCCGTTTCCTATTCCAGGGGACCTTCTTGACCCGGGATCGAACCTGCTTCTCTTATGTCTCCTGCATTGGCAGGCAGATACTTTATCACTGTGCCACCTGGGAAACTGTCACAGACATGAGACAAAACTAAACTTTCAGAATATTTTTACAAACTCCATGCCACCATCTGCTGAATCTTTTTTGTTTTCTAAATTTTTTTTTTGTTTATGAGGTCATGAAACTCATAAAGTATTAGTTTTGAAATACTCAGAGGATATAGATGTATTTCTTAACTTGGTCTATCCACTCTTTCTACTTCTCACACCACTTACTTCTTAGTATTGGCTCTGGGTCTTCTGTCAGTTGTTTCTGTTTGTTGTTTTTTTACAGCAGCCTGGGTCAGGTTTCTTGTATGCCAGACAATACCTGTGGATCCTTTCTGTGATCGTGACGAGAGTTCCAAAACCTGTCCTCACACCACCTCTGCAGAACACAAACCAGTCTCTGTGTTTCTCTGTAAACCTCCTTAGCACAAAAATTCACAGATCTAACTGGATATTTTTGGCGTTCCCAGGTGGTGCTAGTGGTAAGAACCTGCTTGTCAATGCAGGAGATATAAAAGATGCGGGTTCGATCCCTGGGTGGGGAAGATCTCCTAGAGGGCATGGCAACCCGCTCCAGTCTTCTTGCCTGGAGAATCTCATTGACAGAGGAGCCTGGCGGGCTGCAGTCCATGGGGTTGTACAGAGTCAGACATGATTGAAGCACCTTCAGTCAGTCAGTCAGTCAGTTCAGTTGCTCAGTCGTGTCAGAATTTGCGACCCCATGAATCGCAGCAAGCCAGGCCTCCCTGTCCATTACCAACTCCCGGAGTTCACTCAGACTCAGCAAACTTTAGCATCAGTCATTCCAATGAACACCAGGACTGATTTCTTTTAGGATGGACTGGTTGGATCTCCTTGCAGTCCAAGGGACTCTCTCACAGTTCAAAAGCATCAATTCTTTGGGCTCAGCTTTCTTCACAGTCCAACTAGCAGCAGGTAACTGCATATTCGTTTTGCTTAAATGATCTTGGTAGCTGGGCTCTGCGACTGATCACCTCACAGGTGAGCAGTTTCCATAATGAAGGAAAAAGATGAAATCATGTTAATTCAAAATTTGCGATGTCTTCTGACATCCATTCCAGGTACCTGTGGTTCAGATAGATGTTTCTGGTAATGTTCTGCAAAGTTAGAACAACATTGCTCTGTGGGTTTCTGGGAAACATTTGTGATTTTTCTCGTGTGCTTTGTGCTAGAAGCAAATTCTAATCAGCAGGAAACAGAGAGGGTGTGTGATTTATCCTTTAAGTGAGTCATACAGGGTAAGTAAAAGAAAGACTTGCTGATGCTTAGAAGTGACACTTTTACATCTTGGTCAAAGACCATTTCTCGTGATTAAAAAAAAATTTTATTTGAGTACAGTTGAATTGCAATGTTATATTAGCATGAGATGTACAGCCAAATGAATCAGTTACACACATACATATATCTACTCTTTTTTAGATTGTTTTTCCATATGGGTCATTACAGAATATTGGGCAGCATTTCCTGTGCTATACAGTAGGTGCTTTTAGTTACCTATTTTGCATGCAGTAGTGTGCATATGTCCTCATTAGTGATTTAACATATGCTAAGCTGGAAATATTTTGGTTCTGCTGTTAATGAGGTAACAATATCTCATTAATGAATTAAAAGAACTCAAAAAATAGCTATGGGACTTTTTCCAAGACTACATAAAAATCACTTTTGAGTTGAGATGCCAGAGTTTTAAAATCATTTTTGAGAAATATATTTTAATTTGCCAATTAATATAGAAATAATTTAAACAAAAAAAGGAAAAGTAAACAAAGCGAAAATATTAGAAATCTAATTATTAAGAAAATTTAAAACACCTTTAAAGTATAATTGTATTTATATTGTTATATAGTTCTCTGCACTGATTTTTTATTTTTTAAAATTTAAACCTATATAAGAATTGCAAGAATAGTACATGCACCAAAGGATAACATTTTATTATGCTTTGTCTTTCTCCAATACTTTATCATGGACCTTCAAAAAACAGGAATATTCTTCTACATTACCAAAATAAAATTATTCCATTCAGGAAATATAACTTTGAAAACAATAATTATTTGATAGTATAGTCCATATTCAAATTCCTCCATTAGTCCAGCAGAATTCCTGATATATTTTATGCTCCTGAGTGCATTAGGAACACACACTGCATTTGACTGTTACTCCCCTTAGTCTGTTCATAAAAGTAAAGGTTTGTGATGGTGGTTGTGGTTTCGTCACTAAGTTGTGTGCGACTCTTGTGACCCTATGGGCTATAGACCACTAGGCTCCCTGTCCATGGGATTTCCCAGGATAAGAATACTGGGGGGGATTGCCATTTCCTTCTCCAGGGGATCTTCCCAACCCAGGAATTGAACCCGAGTCTCCTGCATTGCAGGCAGATTCTTTAACTGAGCTACGAGAGAAGTGTTGCTAATGAATCAAAACTAAATTTATTACAACTAATTGAAGTGAGGGACAGAATTTTAGCAATATCTGAAAATAATTAGACTCAAATGGTTCCAAACTGGAAGAAAGCCCTCAATATGGATTCGTCTAATGTTCTCAGTGAATTGATCGAGGTGAAACACTTCTGCCATACACGTTACAAAGGTGACTTTTTTGTCCTCTGTACAGAATATGATGTCAGTTTCTTCCACTATTTGGTGATACATGGCTTGATCACCTCACTAAGGGTTGTCTCTCAGGTTCACTCATTGTACAAGTTCTTTCTAATAAGTAACCTGTGGGGGAAATGATGAGGATATGAAAATCAAGTTCTACATAAATCCATTAATATTATTAGCACCCATTGATTATTTCTGTTATTACTGTGATAGGTGAAAAACAGTACATATTTTGTCTTCTTAAAAAATTAATTACTTTATTTTAATTGGAGGATAATTACTTTGCAATAGCGTGGTGGTTTTTGCCAAACCTTGACATGAATCAGCCATGGGTGTACATGTAACCCCCAACCTGAACTCCCCCTTAATCTGCAATGTTTTTCAATATTTTCTCATTGATGTTTATTCACAGGAAGAGATTTTCTTTTTCCTCTCTTTGTAACTATTTCTATTTAATAAAAATAGAGCTGTTGGCTTCCTTTTTTTTTTTTTTTGCAGTGTGTTATTCATGTTGCTACTCAAACCATCCCTCATGTGGCCACTGGGGCCTATTCAGGCTGGCTCTGGGATACTTTCCATATATTCCTATAACTTTTAAAATAAATTCCTCACTTTCTGGGATAAGGGTTTTGTAGCTTATTCTTTTCCTGTCTTAGCCTTGGAATCAGCATTTTTCTCAGGAACCTGTGTTTTCTTGTCCATTTCTGTGCCATGGTGTCCCACCCTCAGCCAGTTGTTAGTTTCATTAGCTTCAGGATTTCACCTCCTATATTTATTTTTCAAAATTTAGATAATACCTATTAACTATTCCTTCTCATTCATTCTTATCCAAAAAGGAAGTGAATTATCAGTTCAGTTCAGCTCAGTCGTGTCCGACTCTTTGTGACCCCATGAATCGCAGCACACCAGGCCTCCCTGTCCATCACCAACTCCCAGAGTTCACTCAGACTCACGTCCATCGAGTCAGTGATGCCATCCAGCCATCTCATCCTCGGTCACCCCCTTCTCCTCCTGCCCCCAATCCCTCCCAGCATCAGAGTGCTTTCCAACGAGTCAACTCTTCGCATGAGGTGGCCAAAGTGCTGGAGTTTCAGCTTTAGCATCATTCCTTCCAAAGAAATCCCAGGGCTGATCTCCTTCAGAATGGACTGGTTGGATCTCCTTGCAGCCCAAGGGACTCTCAAGAGTCTTCTCCAACACCACAGTTCAAAAGCATCAATTCTTCGGCGCTCAGCCTTCTTCACAGTCCAACTCTCACATCCATACATGACCACAGGAAAAACCATAGCCTTGACTAGACGGACCTTAGTTGGCAAAGTAACATCTCTGCTTGTGAATATACTATCTAGGTTGGTCATAACTTTTCTTCCAAGGAGTAAGCGTCTTTTAATTTCATGGCTGTAGTCACCATCTGCAGTGATTCTGGAGACCAAAAAAAATAAAGTCTGACACTGTTTCCACTGTTTCCCCATCTATTTCCCAGGAAGTGATGGGACCGGATGCCATGATCTTCGTTTTCTGAATGTTGAGCTTTAAGCCAAGTTTTTCACTCTCCTCTTTCACTTTCAACAAGAGGCTTTTTAGCTCCTCTTCACTTTCTGCCATAAGGGTGGTGTCATCTGCATATCTGAGGTTATTGATATTTCTCCCGGCAATCTTGATTCCAGCTTGTGTTTCTTCCAGTCCAGCATTTCTCATGATGTACTCTGCATATAAGTTAAATAAGCACGGTGACAATATACAGCCTTGACGTACTCCTTTATAGATATGTATTATTATTATTTTTTTCACTTAAAGAGCTTATGCTTGAAATTAGAGTTAGGGTTAACACTATATATGTGTTCACAAAAAGTTACTTCATGGTTTTGTGAAAGCTGTATGGTTATTTCATTTTGTGGTGAACAGTTATTTATATAATCTCTTGTATGTGGAGTACGTCTTTTAATTTTATTTTTGGAAGTGTATCTTAAGGGTAAATTCCTAAAACGGTATCTTCTTGTCAAAGGGTAAACACATATAACGTTTTGCTAGATACTGCCAAATGCTTCCCATTGAGCTAAATCTATTTTCTTTTGTTCAGTGTTATTGGAATATAGTTGATTTACATCGTGCTATTAGTTTCAGGTGTAGAGTATCATGATTCAGTTATATATATACACATATCTATTTTCAGATTCTTTACCCATATAGGTTATTGTGGAATATTGAGTAGAATTCCCTGTGCTACACAGTAGGTCCTAGTTGGTTATCTATTCTCTATATAGTGATTTCCCTGGTAGCCAGACAGTAAAGGATCCACCTGCAAGGCAGGAGCCACAGGCTCAATCCCTGGGTCAGGACAGTCGCCTAGGGAAGGGAAGGGCAACCCCCTCCAGTATTCTTCCCTGGAGAATCCCAAGGATGGAGGAGCCTGGTGGGCTACAGTCCATGGGAATCGCAGAGTCAGGCACGACTGAGTGTCTGAGTGACTAACACTTTCACTTTAACTCTGCACAAGGTAACCCCAAGCTGCTGATTTATCCCTCTCCATCATGTTTCCCCTTTGGTAATGATAAATTTGTCTTCTATGTCTGTAGATCTATCTCTGTATTGAATACAAATTCATTTGAATCATTTTAAAAATTAGATCCACATATGAGTGATATCATATATTTGTCTGACTTACTTCACTTAGTATAATAATCTCTAGTTATATACAGACTAAGTCCACTTTCTATTCATACCAGTAATACACAGAAGTGTTTCCCACACCTTCAAACAGCCTGTGTTTCCCACACCTTCAAGTAGCCTGTGTTTTCAGACCTTTGTGCTTTTGTCCATCTAGTAACTAATACATAGAATTGTAGTGCCGGGGAGGCTAATATGAAGTTTTAAAATTATGAGTGCATTTATATAGTATTTACATGACTATCATATTCTCTCAAAGGATTTACATTGTAATTCAAGATTAGTTGAGCATAAGTTAATAAACTCTTAAAGTATTAGTCAAATCTTCTTATGCAAAGCTCTGAAAGATTCTTAAAGAAAAAAAAAGAAAACAACTATAATGTACCTGGAGATACACTACAGGGAATTCATAATATTCTCTTGAAATAATAATATAGTTAAAGCAATATATTTACTCATTTCCTTTTTTATTTACCCTGGCATATGTATTTTCCAGAATATATAATCATAAAGCTTTATCAATCAATTGTTTTCTTCCTATTTGCCTTATTTGTTTGCTTTTATCAGTCACTTTTTATTTTGAATTTGAAATAATTTAAAGCTTCTGAGAAACTAGCCCCAAAACTTCTACTGTATATAGGAAAATCATAAAAATCAGAAATCATTGATAAATATTGATACATATTACACTACCATTGATAAATATTGTTATCTAATCTACAGTCCATATTTATCTTGAATTGACCTATTAATGTTCTTTATACCTACATTCTCCCTCCAGCTCTCCAGACTGTAATTTACTCCGAGATAACTCCTTAGTTTTAGTTGTCACATTTCTTTAGTTTTATTTAATGTGAAATTATTCCTTAAAATTTCATTGTGCTTCATAATCTGACATTTTTGGAAAGAATTGATTAGAGACTTTCTAAATTGTTCAATTTGGGTTACCTTTGTTTATTAACTCTTTAAGATGACTAGACATCAATGTATTTAATTACACTGCAATGTACTTACAAAGTTGAATTGCTTTTCCTTAAGAGTTAAGCTGTTCTAACTTAGTCATTTATGGAGGACTTTTATCACAGTTTAAGTGCCCAGACTTTGGGGTAAGATTTAGATTTGCAGTCTGCATTTTTAAACAGTTTCACTAATCCTCTCCAAGCTTCAGTTTCCTCATATGTAAACTAGAGAAAATGATGAGAAAAAGATAGCACATGAAAGCATTTGGTAAGGTGCCTCCCAGGTGACACAGTGGTAAAGAATCCTCTTGCCAATGCAGGAGCCACAAGAGACACTGATTTGACCCCAGGGTTGGAAAGATCCCCTGGAGAAGGGAATGGCAACCTGTTCCAGTAGTTTTGCCTGGGAAAGTCCATGGACAGAGGAGCCTGGTGGGTTACTGACCAGGGTTTGCAAGAGTCAGACATGACTGAGTGACTGAGCATGCGCACTGCCGCATGAAACAAAGCTTCGTATTAATAAACGATTGGATATTATTGTGTTGGCTGATGGGAAGTAACATGAAAAAAAAACTTTTTAAGGAACATTAAATAAACAACAGCACCACCAATATTCAGGAGAGGATAAAAGTGAGTCATATTGTTTTTTAAATTTGAGGACCCTTGAAATATTTATCTTTCCAAGTTCCAAGTCTTTTGGGTCTTTTTAATGTCTTGTTTTTTCAGTGTATAGGGGTTTGAATTTAATTTTCCAAAGCAAAATATCTGTTTATGTTTTTAATATAGTTCTTTTTGAAATAATAATCGTAGGTAAAGGATTTCTTTCTGATAGTGTAGAATTTAAGACAAGGGTTTACTATAATTTTGTTATTCAAAATTATGTATTTACTTATATACTGTATATACCTTACATGTTTATTTACTAATATAGTGAAGTGAAGTTGCTCAGTCGTGTCCGACTCTTTGCGACCCCATGGACTGTAGCCTACAAGGCTTCTCTGTCCATGGAATTTTCCAGGCAAGTATACTGGAGTGGGTTGCCATTTCCTTCTCCAGACTAATATAGCAGTATTCTCTAAAAGTAGATCAAAAAGGTCAATCTAGCTTCCAGTGTAGCTGAACTGACAATAAGAGTAATGATTTTGATTAGGGCTCTGGGAACAGTGGTTCAATCAGAGCTGGAAAAGTAGGCAGTTTTAGCTTATTGCTTGATTCAGGGTAGATGGCATGAATTATCTTGACCTAAGTGCCATCTTAGGAAATCAGTCGTGAATATTCATTAGAAGGACTGATTTGAAGCTGAAACTCCAATACTTTAGCCACCTGAGCTGACTCATTTGAAAAGACCCTGCTGCTGGGAAAGCTTGAGGGCAGGAGGAGAAGGGGATGACAGAGGATGAGATAGTTGGATGGCATCACTGACTTGATGGACATGAGTTTGAGTAAACTCTGGGAGTTGGTGATGGACAGGGAAGCCTGAAGTGCTGCAGTCCACAGGGTTGCAAAGAGTTGGACAGGACTGAGTGACTGAATTGATCTTCTATCTGCGTTTAGCAAATTTCTAAAGCTCTATCTGCGTTTAGCAAATTTCAGTGACCCCTTCTGGTCAATTTCCCAGGGATCCTCTGTCCTTGTGGTCTTAAACTTGTAACTGTTTTGTTATAGCTTTTGCTGCCCTGTGATATTCATATAAAATTCTCCTTTCTTCAGTGTGAAGAACCATACACTTTTAGGGAAAGTTAATCCATTCTAAAGGAGATCAGTCCTGGGTGTTCTTTGGAAGGACTGATGCTAAAGCTGAAACTCCAATACTTTGGCCACCTCACGTGAAGAGTTGACTCATTGGAAAAGATTCTGATGCTGGGAGGGATTGGGGGCAGGAGGAGAAGGGGACGACAGAGGATGAGATGACTGGACGGCATCATCGACTGGATGGACATGAGTTTCAGTGAACTCCAGGACAAGGAGGCCTGGCATGCTGCAATTCATGGGGTCACAGAATCGGACATGACTGAGTGACTGAACTGAACTGAACTGAATCCATCAGCAAGTCATTTGGGATTCTTTACATTTGTCAAATGTTCCTTAAACATTTCCATTCAAGAAATAATGTGTGATACTTAAATGTCCAATTGGTTGTCTTCCGGGCTTTGCTTTTGTAGACAGTTAAAAAGTTTAGGCCAACTTGTGCGTAGCAGTGTTCTGTGGGGTCTGTTGTGTCTAAGCGGATACTGTTCTTCACAGCTTCTTTTTTTCCAGTTTTGAAGATCTCAGTACTGTTAGTGTACTAAGTCACAGTACTCACGTCAAGTCCAGGGAGAAGAGTCGCCCAGCTCTGCAGGGCAGAACGGCCTGCCCGCCTGGGGAAGGCAGGGCGTGCCGTGCGGGTGTAGACGGCGACCATCTCTGACTCTGCGAGGCCGACAGGCTGCGACCTGGGGCCTGGGATTCCTCGCTCGCTGCAGCGCTTGCCTTTGGACAAACATCGCCTCGGGCAACAGAAGACAAAGAAGCTATGAAGGCATACAAATAACTGCAAGCATGAGTAGTTGGGGGCAATTTTGTTCAAAAAGGCCAAAATATGGCTGTCACTTCTGGTGGGCCAGCAGCAAAGGCAGGCTCCCGAGCATGATCCACGCACCCAGCGCGCCACAGCGACGGGAGGACGCCAGAGCCGCCGCCTCGCTGTCCGACTGTCCGCTGAACCCAAGCTAGGCAAGGCCGAGCCGAGAGGAAGAAAGCGCC
>SJXQ01002532.1:20235-87169 GCA_006408695.1 Aepyceros melampus
TCGACCTATTGTGACCTCGTGGACTGTGGCCCGCCAGGATCCTGCGTCCATGGGATTCTCCGGGCGAGAATCCAGGAGAGGTAGCCATTCCTTTCTCCACAGCGTCGTCCCAACCCGGGGACTGGTCCCGTCTCCGGCATCGGCAGGCGGTCCTTGACTGCGGAGCCGCGAGGGAAGCCTCACCCCTGTTAGCTGAGCAGTCTGCAGCCCTGCCCTTGGCGGTGAGCCGGGGCATCTGCTAGTTCTTGCTCCCTTGATGCAGCACGAGTCTCCGGAAAGCCTTGCCTGAAGCCGCATCTGGCTCCTTACCAAGCTCTGTCAGTTAAGGACTCCAAGAGCCCTGATGGGAAACAAGATTGTCTGGCTTGAATGTGCCTGTGGCAGTTCTGCACCGGGTAATTCACAGCCAAGGTCCGTCTAGTCAAGGCTATGTTCTTTCCAGTGGTCAAGTATGGATGTGAGAGTGGACTGTGAAGAAGGCTGAGCGCCGAAGAATGGATGCTTTTGAACTGTGGTGTTGGAGAAGACTCTTGAGAGTCCCTTGGACTGTAAGGAGGTCCAACCAGTCCATCCTAAAGGAGACCAGTCCAGAGTGTTCATTGGAAGGAATGATGCTGAAGCTGAAACTCCAGTACTTTGGCCACCTCATGCAAAGAGTTGACTTGTTGGTAAAGACCCTGATGCTGGGAGGGATTGAGGGCAGGAGGAGAAGGGGATGACAGAGGATGAGATGGCTGGATGGCATCCCCAACTCTATGGTCATGAGTTGGGATAAACTCCAGGAGTTGGTGATGGTCAGGGAGGCCTGGTCTGCTGCGACTCATGGGGTCGCAAGGAGTCGGACACGACTGAGGGACTAAACTGAGCTGAATTTCAACAGAACAGAATTTTCGTTTTACTTAAAAGTATGGAGGCTTGAATTAAACATGTCTAAGTTTGTTTTGACCTCTGTCAATAAAAATAAAGCCAAAAAAAAAAAGAAGAAAAACTATGACATCATTTCAACTATTAGGGTGATTTGCATGCTTTTTTGTCTAAAATTCTGGTCACTCAATTTTCTGTGTGTATACACTATGTATAACACTATATATATATATATATACATAGTGTTATTAACTTTTCATATCTGTTTTCAACACCTGCAAAGTCACTTTTGAAAAACTATTTAAATGGCTTACAAATTGATAACCTTTCCTTTTTAAATTCAAAAATTTTTTTTCTGTAGGAGATGCTCACAATTTTCAAACACCAGTGTACTTTATTTTTTACATTTTAGGGACTATCTTTTCTGTGAAATTGAAATTTGATGTTCAGATACATAAGTGTCCAGGACTTTTGAAAGAACCAGAGATTATTGCAGAAGTGTTCTTCTAGTGGGGAGGCATTCATACAAAAGATACACTTTTTATTTAAAAGTTAGAAACCTTGTATTGCTATTTAAATAATTTTCTCACATAATAATTCCTTAAAAATTGTAATTGCTTTAATTTTACTACTGATTGTAGTCATTTGTGTGATTGTATCTGTGATTGATGCATTTTAATGTTGCAATTGTCTGGCAATTTTCTATGATTATATCCATGACTGGTGTTCTTTTGGTGCAATTGTGTGGTAATAGTCTGATTATATCGCTATTAAGATTTTTACATAACTTTCTCTCAGGACACATTTGAAAAATAGAGGCTTTATTTGTTAAAGTATAAGCTCTTCTGTAAAGCAGTCAGTGCCCCTGCTTGGTGAGATTTCTCTGTATCAAGTTAATAGACTGAATGATTTTCAGAAGAAACCCACCAAGTTCATTTTCCATATTATAGTATTGAGAATGTTATTTAGAAATTTATATTGTTCAGTTCAGTTGCTCAGTCCTGTCCGACTCTTTGTGACCCCATGAACCACAGCATGCCAGGCCTCCCTGTCCATCACCAACTCCCGGAGTCCACCCAAACCCGTGTCCATCGAGTCAATGAGGCCATCCAGCCATCTCATCCTCTGTCGTCCCCTTCTCCTCCTACTCTCAATCTTTCCCAGCATCAGGGTCTTTTCCAATGAGTCAGCTCTTTGCATCAGGTGGCCAAATTATAAGGACTCAACATCAGTCCTTCCAAAGAACACCCAGGACTGATCTCCTTTAGGATGGACTGGTTGGATCTCCTTGCAGTCCAAGGGACTCTCAAGAGTTTTCTCCAACACCACAGTTCAAAAGCATCAATTCTTCAGCACTCAGCTTTCTTTATAGTCCAACTGTCACATCGATACATGACCACTGGGAAATGGACTTATTAAAATGAAATCAGGAAAAAAGAAAAAACAGATCTAATGACAAAAATGGAAAAGGAGTGGCTGGCATATTTGGGAAAAATATCACAGAGAACAGCATCAGGGAAGGCCCAGGGGAAAAAGAGGAACTCATCACACAGCACGGAAAGGTCAGCTGATGTAAGTTCTGAGAAGAGTCTCCTGCACCTGGACTTGTACAACAAACCTGACCTGCTTGAGAGCAGATTCAATGTGTCACGGAAACAGAGAACACGTGGAAATGTAAGTAGGAATCAAAGGGAGATAAAGAAAATTCCTTTGGGAACTAGCTGTGAAAAAAGGAGAAAGAAAATATTCATAATATATGGAGAAAAATAATTTTTGTTTTATCTTTTTAACACAACAGCGATGATTATACACTGAATATAAGAAAACAAAAGAAAAGGATAAAAAATACTGAGTGAAAATGTCTCTTAAGAGGTTCAGGGTTTCATTAAAGTTCAAAGCAAGTATGAAACAGGTAACTCTGTACTTATATCTCACTGAGCTATAGAAGGAGAAGGGGACAACAGACGATAAGATGGTTGGATGGCATCTCTGACTCAATGGACATGAGTTTGAGCAAGCTCTGGGAGTTGCTGATGGACAGGGAGGCCTGGCATACGGCAGTCCATGGGGTCACAGAGAGTCAGATACGGCTGAGCGACTGAACTGAACTGAGCTATAGAAGGAGGGGAGGTGGTCAATGAAGATAAATTCACTTGTGGTGGGCGAAGGAAGTGGAAAGAATTTCTGCTACTTGGTGACTATACTTGCTGTGGTTTAAGAAAATACATTTCCTCTGCAGAGAGGGCATGAAGGTATGTATAGGGTGAGGATGGAATGAGAACTGGGAGATGTTCGAGGAGACCTGGCCAGTAGAGAGGCGGCTGGGGTGTGCCGGTTAGAACATGCAGAAGGATTACTAGCTGAGCATGCACGGAGGAACTTTGCTTTGGCACAGACATATGGTGTTTTCCCAGCAGTGGTTAATGGTCTGCATATAAAAGCAGGCCAGCAAATGTCCCAAGTGATTTTCTAATAATAATTGACAGATCCCATGTGGGACAAGCAAACAAAGTAATTGTGGGTAGAGTGAGGGACCACAGGGTCTGGTTCAAACAGGTATAAAAATGCAGTCACCAGGAGGCTGATGACGTAGATGAGACGCCAGAGTTTGGTTTCTGGTGAAATTCAACCATTTGTATAGTGAGACTATGAAAGGAAAAGGGCTAAAAGGTAAATATTTCTAATAAGAAAATAAGATTTTCAATTCAATGGTTTTGACAAATCACAAGAGAATTGATTTTAAGATCAGTAGCATTGTTCAGAATTCTTTTAATTAGCTTATTTATTCTTTTGAAATGTAAAAGATATGAGACTTAACTGGTTCTCAAGAGTGTCTTTTAATTGAAATATAGCTTATTTATAATGTTTTAACAAAATGATACAGCAGAGTGATTCAGTTATACAAACATACATACATACATATATACACACACAAATATATTTATTCTTTCTTTTTACATTCTCTTCCATTATAGGTTATCACAAGATATTGACTATTGTTCCCTGTGCTATACAGTAGGTCTTTGTTGGTTATTTATTTTATATATAATGTATACACACATGCTAAGGCACTTCAGTCATGTCCGACTCTGTGACCCTATGATCTGCAGCCTGCCAGGCTCCTCTGTCCATGGGATTCTCCAGGCAAGAATACTTGAGTGGGTAGACATTTCCTTCTCTAGAGGATCTTCCAGACCCAGGGATCGAACCTGTGTCTCTTATGTCTTCTGCATTGGCAGGCGGGTTCCTTACCACTAGTGCCACCTGGAAAACCAATGTGAATCAAAGTGAAAGTCGCTCAGTCGTGTCCAACTCTTTGTGACCCCGTAGACTATGCAGTCCATGGAATTTTCCAGGCCAGAATACTGGAGTGGGTAGCTGTTCCGTTCTCCAGGCGATCTTCTCAACCCAGGTATAGAACCCGGGTCTCCTGCATTGCAGGCGGATTCTTTACCAGCTGAGCCACAAGGGAAGCCCATGAATACTGGAGTAGGTAGCCTATGCCTTCTCCAGTGGATCTTCCCGGGAATTGAACCAGGAATTGAACTGGGCTCTCCTGCTTTGCAGGCAGATTCTTTACCAACTGAGCTATCAGGGAAGCTATCAGGAGACCCATAATAGTGCATATATTTTCATCCCAAGGCTTCCCTTGTGGCACAGCTGGTCTAGAATCCACCTGCAATGCAGGAATCTGGGTTTGATTCCTAGGTTGGGAAGATCCCCTGGAGAAGGGAACAGCTACTCATTCCAGTATTCTGGCCCAGAGAATTCCATGGACTCCATGGGGTTGCAAAGAATTGGACACAACTGAGCAACTTTCACTTTTTTAATCCCGAACTCCTAATTTATCCCTCCTCCCAACAGTGTCTGTCTTTTGAGGGAAATTTCCATTATAGGTTATAATCTCCCAATATCTTTGTATCCACAGTCCCGCAAAATGTTTTTTCACTTTGATTAGACCCCCCTCTCTACTCTGAGTTTGTAAATGGCTGCATATAAAAAAGGGAGATTTCAGCACTTTCTCCTATTGTGTTTTTCTCAAGAATCACAGACCTGCATTGTGTCAATTCAGTTCAGTTCAGTCACTCAGTCCTGTCCGACTCTTTGCGACCCCATGAATTGCAGCACGCCAGGCCTCCCTGTCCATCACCAACTCCCAGAGTTCACTGAAACTCATGTCCATCGAGTCGGTGATGCCATCCAGCCATCTCATCCTCTGTCATTCCCTTTTCCTCCTGCCCCCAATCCCTCCCAGCAGCAGAGTCTTTTCCAATGAGTCAACTCTTTGCATAGGGTGACCAAAGTACTGGAGTTTCAGCTTTAGCATCATTCCTTCCAAAGAAATCCCAGGGTTGATCTCCTTTAGAATGGACTGGTTGGATCTCCTTGCAGCCCAAGGGACTCTCAAGAGTCTTCTCCAACACCACAGTTCAAAACCATCAATTCTTCTGCGCTCAGCCTTCTTCACAGTCCAACTCTCACATCCATACATGACCACAGGAAAAACCATAGCCTTGACTAGATGGACCTTAGTCGGCAAAGTAATGTCTCTGCTTTTGAATGTGCTATCTATGTTGGTCATAACTTTTCTTCCAAGGAGTAAACATCTTTTAATTTCATGGCTGCAGTCACCTCTGCAGTGATCTTCAGTTCAGTTCAGTCACGCAATCGTGTCCGACTCTTTGCGACCCCATGAATCGCAGTATGCCAGTCAAGGTCAGATTCCCTGGGGCTTCCCAGTCCCTTTGCTGGATCTCAAGGGTGGAAAGCCTGACATGAGGCTTAGCACTTTCACAACAGTGGGAGGACTTCTTTGGTATTATTGTTCTCCAGATTGTGGGTCACCCACTCAGCAGGTATGGGATTTGATTTTATTGTGTTTGTGCCCTTCATACCATCTCGTTGGGGTTTCTTCTTTGAGTGTGGGGTATCTTTTTTGGTGGGCTTCAGTGTCTCCCATCAATGGCTGTTCAACAGCTAGTTGAGATTTTGGTGCTCTCATAGGAGATGAGCACACGCCCTTCTACTCTGTGCAGGAAGAGATGAGTGCATGTCCTTCTGCTCTGTGTTAATCTATTCATATTAATTCATATTTAAATGACTAGTAGCCATATTTGTATTCCTGGAATAAACTCTCACTGGTCTTGATAAATAGTATTTTTTTATATTTTGCTGATTTTGAGTTAATACTATTTCATTTAAGATTTTAATTTTTTTGTTCTTAAGGGAGAGTAGTTGGCAGTTTTTTGCCTAGTTTTATAATTGTTCAGTTTTTCTATCAGGATTATACTTGTATCCAATGAGCTGGAGAGGTGTTTTCTATCTTTTTTCTGGTCCTATAACCATATATATTATAGTCTTTACAGTGCTTTCGTTAGATGTTTTGTAAAATTTGTGTTTAATACCACCTGGACTTAGTATGAAGTTTAGAGTCTGCTGACTCAATTCTCTGTCTATGGAGATCAAGTTATTCAAATTTTCTAACTCAATTTATTTGTGATAGAACTAAATTTTGTTTAGATAAAGTCTTCCAGTTAATTTGGATTTGAAAATTTATGTTTTTATAATGGCTGACTTTTTATTTCTAATGATGTTTATTTGGTTTTTTTTAAAATCTTACTTTAAAAATTTTTATTTATATTTTAATTGAAGGATAACTGCTTTACAGAATTTTGCTGTTTTCTATACTTGAGTCTTTTCTATTTTTTGCATACAAAAGTTTGTTTCTTACATTGGCCTTTTAAAGGAAGTTTTGGTTTCATTTATTACTTTTTCTTTTTGTTAAGTTTTTTCTACCTTAATTTGTCTATACTATAGTGTTGAACACTTAGGTTTTATTTTTTACTTTTTGCTTATTTTTTAATAAGCATGTATAAGTGTATAAAAAGCACTTGAGCTGCACTGATAGACTGTTCTCTTTGTCATACATTTCTAAATAATCTACAGTGTCCATTTTAACTTATTTTTTATTCAATAATTATTCATAAGAGTATCTTAAAATTTACAGTTGACATGGTCAGACATTATTTCATTTGTCTTTTTGTTGCAATGAGCAACTTCTATTTTAAGATCCTCAGAATCAGGCCCCTCCTCCCAAATTTCCTTATTTATAAAATGAGGTTTAGCCTTGATGATACATTTACGGCTTGATGATACATTTTAAAAAATAAATGTAACATGGATATTTGAGAATATACATTTTCTTCCTTTATTATACACAGTGTTGTATTTTATGGTTATCCCTTAAAACCTGCATGATAGTAGCTATTCAGAACCTCTAATACTTTGTTGATTTCAGAGCCAAATGTTTTGAGATCTCCTTACAGGAATGTGACGATTTGCATTTCCCATAATTTCTATTCTCTATATTTCAAAACTATGCTACTAATTGGTTGGCTATTAAGATGATAAAGATGCACTGTTTTGATCGTTACATTTTCTTTGTGGATTGTTACTTTTATTAAAAGTCAAATAAATTTTTTGCCTGCTAAAGAAAAAAGAGAGAGAGAGAGTCTTCTCCAATACCACAGTTCAAAGGCATCCATTCTTTGACGCTCAGCTTTCTTCACAGTCCAACTGTCACATCCATACGTGACCACAGGAAAAACCATAGCCTTGACTAGATGGACTTTTGTTGGCAAAGTAATATCTCTGCTTTTGAATATGCTATCTAGGTCGGTCATAACTTTCCTTCCAAGGAGTAAGCGTCTTTTAATTTCATGGCTGCAGTCACCATCTGCAATGATTTTGGAGCCCCAAAAAATAAAGTCTGACACTGTTTCCCCATCTATTTCCCATGAAATGATGGGACCAGATGCCACGATCTTTGTTTTCTGAATGTTGAGCTTTAAGCCAACTTTTTCACTCTCCTCTTTCACTTTCATCAAGAGGCTCTTTTAGTTCTTCTTCACTTTCTGCCATAAGGGTGGTGTCATCTGCATATCTGAGGTCATTAGTATTTCTCTCGGTAATCTTGATTCCAGCTTGTGCTTCTTCCAGTCCAGCGTTTCTCATGATGTTCTCTGCATATAAGTTAAATAAGCAGGGTGACAATATACAGCCTTGACGTACTCCTTTTCCTATTTGGAACCAGTCTGTTGTTCCACGTCCAGTTCTAACTCTTGCTTCCTGACCCGCATATAGGTTTCTCAAGAGGCAGGTCAGGTGCTCTGGTATTCCCATCTCTTTCAGAATTTTCCACAATTTATTGTGATCCACACAGTCAAAGGCTTTGGCATAGTCAATAAAGCAGAAATAGATGTTTTTCTGGAACTCTCTTGCTTTTTCCATGATCCAGCAGATGTTGGCAATTTGATCTCTGGTTCCTCTGCCTTTTCTAAAACCAGCTTGAACATCAGGGAGTTCACGGTTCACGTATTGCTGAAGTCTGGCTTGGAGAATTTTGAGCATTACTTTACTAGCATGTGAGATGAGTGCAATTGTGCTTTTCACTTTCATCAAGAGGCTCTTTTAGTTCCTCTTCACTTTCTGCCATAAGGGTGGTGTCATCTGCATATCTGAGGTGTTTTCCCAAAATTTTAAAAAATGTTGTTTCATGTTTATCTAGTGTTCCTGTTTTTTATGGTGAGAAGACAAGTCCAGCATCAAGGTGAATTCTGTCAAAGTTAGAAGTAGAAACCATTTTTATTTACACTTCACAAATAATTTCTTGTGTGCTCAGTCACTTCAGTTGTGTCCCACACTTTGCAACGCTATGGACTGTAGCCCATCAAACTCCTCTGTCCATCGGATTCTCCAGGCAAGAATACTAGAGTGAATTGCCTTGCCCTCTAAGGCATCTTGGAGAAGGCAGTGCCACCCCACTCCAGTACTCTTGCCTGGAAAATCCCATGGACGGAGGAGCCTGGTAGGCTGCAGTCCATGGGGTCACAAAGAGTCAGACACGACTGAGCGACTTAGCAGCAGCAGCAGCTAAGGTATCTTCCCGACTCAAGGACTGAACCCGCATCTCCTGAGCATCGCAGGTGGATTCTTTACCCACTGAGCCACATGGGAAGCCCAAATAATTTATTGCATGATAGTAATAGAGCATCTTGGAAATATTCTTTTGATTTTTTAGGATTACTTAAGAAATAATAATAACAATAAGGTAAAAAATTATCATACTCCTGGGTTACTTTGTAATTGAACCTTCAACTTCCAATTTGATTTATGTTGAATCACAAAACTGAGATAGGTGAATTCATATTAAAATATTGAGCACCTTATCAATAAGTATCAATGAATATTGTGAATAGAAACATTTCAAAAAGATTTATTAGACTATCTACATTATGTACATCTTTATTTTTCCTATTTTAATTTAAGCATTTGTTATTTGAAATTTAATTAATTTCTATATTTTCACATAAATATCCATATATGTATACATTTGTCTGTGCACCGAACTCAGCACACAGAGCACTTGGGTTGCCTGGTGGTTATCGTAACTCTCTTCTGAACACCTAGCAGCAAGGTACCCAGAGCAGAGAAGTAAAGTGCATGAGGGCGAGATCGGGATTTAGGATTGATGAAAATGTGAGTGAAGTTCTTCATCTTCTTAAACAAAAGTGAAGGAGTTTTCTGGATTAAGGGAATATAACGAGGAGAAGGAGGGAGACAAAAAAACATAGATATAATTAATATTTCTATCCCTAAGTTCCTACCTTAGAACGCTCTCTGACTGTGTCCTGTTTGCCCCACACCTGTTCCTAGCAGTAGAGCGCACATTGCGGATGAATAAAAGGAGACTCAGAGAGAGATTGCTGACTGCCCCAAGGTATAAGGTGTGTCAGATATGTTTTTATGGAACTGAACTCAAAAACTCATCTGAAATGACCCAGGCATGAGCAATATCCGTTTCCATATCCAAAACAGTGCTCATCTCCATCCAGACTGGAAACATGCTAGGCTACCTGGATAATTACACCAGTTCTTCATCCTCATGCCAACATTCAGTTAATTCCAAGCACTGATAAATTTGATCATCAAACTTAATTCAGTCAGATGGAGGTTACAACTTTGTAAAAATGAAGAAAAATTACACTGATTAAGTTTAAAGGGCACTTGTATCTTATTAATTACTCATTTTAATCTATTTTCCAATGAAGCAAATTTCAGAAAGCATTATGTATGATAAAGTAATTTATTTCCCAAAGTCTTCTAAAAAATTCACTAAAGTGGGATAGAAAGTTTGAAATTCAGTAAGAATTTTGTGAAAATTGTTGTGATATATACTGCTACCATGCTATTTTTGCAAAGACAATAGTATCTAATTTAGATTTCTTTGATTTATTGTGAGAATTGTAAGGTAACAAAGATGCTTAATTTAACAGCTCTGTACTTTTGCTGGTTAAAACTAGAGGAAGCATTAAAAATATAACTGGCCTTTTAATCTAAGATTCATAACATTGGCATCAGCAAAAAGTGAAATGTATAATTATATATTTCCCAGGATGTTTACATTCTTTTTTCCCATTGTCTTGCTTTTGAAAACAATTCTGGGCACCATATTGAAGTATTCAACTGTTATGCTAGCATTTTATAAACATCTGACATAACAAAAATAATTGTTTTAACATCTGTTTCTTTTCAGTTGAAATCCCATGATTCTACGATCATCTATAAAATATCACAAGCATGGAGGTGGCTCAAATTTATGACTGTTCACTTTGAATTTATATGCTCTTCTAAATAGCTTACTGGTAATGAACACACTTTTAAAATCACATCTAAATCTGAACATAAGAGAAATTTACCCCTCTTAAGATTGTGACACCCATTAGACACATTTCAAGTCCCCTCCCTTCTTCAAGAGCTCTCTGCTTTGGTTTTTACTATCCTACACAGACCTGCCCTGCTTCCAGATTCCTCTATCATACCTCCCTTGTGCCACTCACACAGTCTCACGTACTCTTCACTTCTGTGTGAGGGCTGGGCAACTACACTTTAAGATCTCTGAGGATGATGCCTTTTTCTTCTATCTCCCTTCAGCATGGTGTCAGAAATAGTGTTCTAAAAATACTTGATTATTCTTAGTTGACTTTGAATAACAAAAGAATCTCCTGGAACCTGAATTACTGGTAAGACGTATATGGTCTTCAAAGTTGATTGAGGAACCAAATGCAATAATCAGGGCCAGTTAGCTGTTATCTCACATCTAAACCTGTTTGAGTAAGTTTTAAGAAAATTTATGTAGAAAAGCCATAAATTGATGAGTTCTAGGATGGTTAGTCCGTAGTGTTAAGAGTCCTTACCCATAACTGAGGCATTGTAGTCTCCAGGAGGTTCCTCAGGAGCCCTTTTGTTACTATTTCTATCTATTGCTCTATTGTCAAATATATATCTCAAACTTTTAACCTGAGATGTTTTTCAGTGTGGGGACTGAGAAGTAGTCTTGTTATAGCACATTATTTTGTCAAAGATAATGAACCACAAAATGTCAATATTTGTATAGTCCGAATACACACAAAAGAATCAAAAGAAGATAGGAATTCAGAGCAAAAACACAAGAGACTTAGCACCTGCTTTGTCCTTAAGATCTAGATATAGAAATATGTGGGAATCTGCAAATTGCCAATAATATTCCTTGATCACTACTATTTTCAGCTATGTGTTTCATAACTCTTCTAAGAAAAGCATTGGAGGGAACATCTTTGAATACCCAATTGCTTTTTGTTATATTCAGTTGAATATATTTAGTTAAATTTTACAGATACAATCTTGATAAATTTATTATGCACACAAAGAACAAGGCAATATTTTATTTCTAAATTCTACACCCAAAGCTTCTCTCTGGGGGTTTTGTTTAGTCAATAGTTTCTTTTGAAAAGGAGCAGAAAAGACATTGACCAGTCAATCTGATAATGGAGTTTAAAGATTTCTTCATTCTAGGATAACTGTTCTTTTCTCAGAATTAATTTCTCCAGCCCAGCAGTAAGAAAAGCCTTTCCTTTGCTCCTTGCCAAGGAGTATTTTCAATTGGGAGAGTTGGTCTATGTCTTCTTTGTAAATGTCTTGAAAATATTTGTCTTATGGAATACCATTTTCCCTGACGGAGAGCACAGTTCCTGCACTTGATGAATAACCTATTGATTCGAGAAATGCTTTGTTTTCTGGAGAATCTGAACTCATAAGGCAATCAGAAAATTACATTTAAATGAAATTCCACAGCAATATAACCTTCTTCATTCTGTGCAAACACTTGTGGAGTTTGGTTTCCATGGTTACTTGTTACTAGTCCTCTGTTCTCTGTGGTTCTGTGCAGAGCTGGACGAGAGATCAAGCTTAGTGTCATCATAGTGAGGCAGAAACCGAAAATAATTCTTTAGCTGATGGCCATGCAGCAGTTTAGAACACATGCAATTTTAACACTATAGTTATTACAAAATATCATTGGAGCTTTTCCCCCTCATTCCTAACCTGTGATAGAAATGGGAATAAGAAAGACATGATAGTATAACCATATTGATTATCTATCGGCTATGTATGACTAAAACACTGTACTCCTTTATAAGGTTGGAATTTTTAGAAAGCAGAGAATAAAGCACAATATTATAGTTTGTGTCTATGCATATTTGTGTGTATTAAAAGAAAATACTAGTTTGCAAGTGAGTGATTTTACCTAACAAATAGATAAGCTGTAAGATAAACCTAATAAATAGAAAAGCTGTTCCCAGGATTTTATATTCAAGGGTAGCTCTGATCCATTTTATTTATGGAAATTATTTAATTTATCTTGTGAAGCAGTGATATGATATTGATTTTGAATACTGTTTCAAAAAACCAAACTATACCTTGGAAACTATGTTTTGGCCGTGTATATGCTATCTGTGTAAAGTTAAAATGGTTTGATATATCTTTAGTGTAATTTGGCATCTGAACAGCAACCATGATGTGATTGTTACCACTAGATCACTTCCCCAAATGTCCGGATTGTCACACAGAAGTCGGACAGATGGAACTAATGATGGAACTCTTTGACAGTAAAACTTCAATGGGTAATCTAAATAGAGACAGTTCAAGAGACAGCTGTATCTCTTATCATTATGACCTGCTGGACAAGATAAATATAACCTGTTATCTAACTATTATCTTTTAACTGTTCTTGGACACACAGGATCTGAACCAATAAGAAAATTGCATGTTTTCCCTCTGCTTCAAGTTTTGAAGCATGGTATTTTGAAAAGGGCAGAGTGTAATCCTTTCCCTCTTATAGCTTCTAGAGCCCCCAATTCCCGCAAATGAAGGATAAGGGCAAAACTAGAGATGCCTTGAAAATTGTATTTCTGTATCTCATGTTTATGCATAGAATTCATTAATTTAGAGTTTTAGGATGTTATGCAAGGAAATAGATTATTCCAGTGGCATAACACTAGAACAGTTGCCCTAACTTGCCATCCAAATTAGGAGAACTTGGATATTAGCTGTGAAAAAAGAAATCTTTATTTTCATTAATATGAAACTAAAATGCAGTATTCTTTTCAAGTAAATAATAAACCATAGTTAATTAGCAGGACCACTTTCTCCCCAAAAGAAATCAATGATAATTTGAAGCCATATTTCAGTGGTTTCAGCTGTCTCAAAATGTCTGTTATGAGACCTTTCAATAGCTGTTGATGTCAATCACTAATACTGATACTAAGAAGCACATTTGTTGGTATGTATTTTATTTTTAAAGTGGAATGAGCTGATTTTAATATACAGTTTTTCCTTGGAATTTTCTTTACTTTTTAAGCATTTCCTTGTTGTTCAGTATACAGCCAAATCTTTTCATAGTGCAGAAAAGTAAAGAAGCTATAGTCTAACAGAATATTTTCTGGAAATTGGGTGATAGCCTAGGACTTCTGTGTATCAACTTGCTCCTCAGCTCTGTGTCCAAAACAGGAATTGAGCAGACATCCAAACACCAAGCAGTGACCAAGCAAGCCAGCACCAGATCTCTTGGTGGCCACTGACCCTGCTAACTCCTACAAAGTTTCACTTGAGAACAGTAAAAGCACCAGAGATCAAAGAGAAGGAAACATCAAATGAGACTCAAAAAGACAGTACCTTTGAAAATGAGCTATTAATTCAAAAAACAAAATTACTTCAGAAGGTTCTTTGACATCCTTGATGTGGAAAATGATCAAGGTTGGACAGGATAAGATGAAAAGGGAGAAGAAAAAGATAAAGAAGTAACCAAGAAAACAAATACCCATGTATGAATGAAATTTTTATCAGAAAAATTAAAAATCAGGATTTAATGATATGTAAGACTTAAGACTTAGATGGTGACTGCAGCCATGAAATTAAAAGATGCTTACTCCTTGGAAGGAAAGTTATGACCAAACTGGACAGAATACTAAAAAGCAGAGACATTACTTTGCCAACAAAGGTCCATCTAGTCAAGGCTATGGTTTTTCTAGTGGTCATGTATGGATGTGAGAGTTGGACTGTGAAGAAAGCTGAGTGCCAAAGAATTGATGCTTTTGAACTGTGGTGTTGGAGAAGACTCTTGAGAGTCCCTTGGACTGCAAGGAGCTCCAACCAGTCCATTCTAAAGGAGATCAGCCCTGGGATTTCTTTGGAAGGACTGATGCTGAAGCTGAAACTCCAGTATTTTGGCCACCTCATGCGAAGAGCTGACTCATTGGAAAAGACTTTGATGCTGGGAGGGATTGGGGGCAGGAGGAGAAGGGGACGACCAAGGATGAGATGGCTGGATGGCACCACGGACTCGATGGACGTGAGTCTGGGTGAACTCCGGGAGTTGGTGATGGACAGGGAAGCCTGGTGTGCTGGGATTTATGGGGTCGTGGAGTCAGACACGACTGACTGATTGACTGAACTGAACTGAACTGATACAAAATTAAACAGCCTGCAGGAAAAACTTTACCATTTAAGGTAAAATGTTTCAAAAGGGAAACCCCTCTTTTAGAAAAGTCAACTAGAAAAGAAAAATAGTGATGGGGATAAATAAAAAAAGTAAAATCTATAGCAGCACACAAGAGAAACAAAATACATAACAACACAGATTAAAAGAAAAAGAAAAATAGGTTATTAGTAAAAGAAGTATCTAACTTCCAAACTATCTGAAACATTAAATACCAGATGTTAGTAAAGAGTGTTTATGAAGACTTGAGAGAGAATTTTTATCCAAACAAATTTTAGAAATCAGTGTACAAAGTATTCAAATATGCCAAGTATTCAAAATATAAGTAATCAAATTATAAAAGATTAATTTACAAATAACTTTGAAAAATGTTTAAAAGTTTTCAGTGTATGTTTCAGTAATATTCCACTAACTATAGAATGATTCTAAATTAAATTTTTATGATTAGAGAAATAAGGTATTAAATGCAAAAACTAATGCAAATTAAACTTAAATAATTGTTTCAGAGAATTTATGAGTGTAAAATTAATTGCAGTGTCCTTGGTGTAAATCATGTTACATCAGATATTGTACTGTGCGAATGTGCAAGGGAAAAATGAGGGATATTAAGCTCCTTATCATAAAAAAGAGATGGCACTTTGTTTTGATCCTAATACTGTTCAGTATTACAGACTATCTCCAGGCTTGTTATTAAAGTTAAATTTATTAGAACTTTCTACAGTAGGTAGAATAATGCAAACTCTTAGTAGTGTCTCAAAAGGGAAATCTAAAGTGGGCAATTCACAGACCACATTTAGGAGCAAATGATTTCCATCTTTCCAAGAGGGAATCTGATGGAGACAAAGCTGAATCACAACGTCATAATTCAGTTTTGGTGGACACAAGAAAACAGGGGCAATGAACCGAGTCTTGACTGACAAGCAAAAGTTTTGTCCAGATGAGTAGATTATCTCTGAAATAAATGTCATGAGAATTTCTTGAGTGAAATAGTGAAATTATGCAGTGTTTTATAGCTGTATCTTTCATAGACCAAGTTTTTTGAAAGGACTGACTAAATCACACTAAAATAGGTAGTCTTTAGGCATATATACATCATACTGATACACATATTGATACACATATTGATACTCAGTAATGCTTTTAAAACTTCTTGAAAATGACCAGTAATAAAATTAACACCATGTAATGCATAACTACAGAAGATAATATGTACATCTGTTTGTATAACAAATATATTTATGTAAAGATATTTAAAATTCAGTTAAAATGTCAGTGTTTAATCTAGCATATTGTGAGGAAGAGACTATTAGTTTGAATAAAGGTAATAAAATTCCAATATATGCTATTTACATGAAACATACCAAAGAAACAAAACAAAACAAAAAAACCAAAAAGTAATGTGCAAATGTTGAAATAGTAAGTGCAAATAAAAAGGAAAAAATATTCAATACTTATTTCAGACAAAGTTGTCATCAAGGTAGAAGTCTTGGAAGGGAAAATAAATTTTAAATAGAAATAAAAAATTCAGGCCTCAATGATGAGATGACCTGCTTTCCAATGTAAATAGCAGAAAACTATATATAGTAAAATAACTTTCAGGAATCTATGAGAAAATAATCAAGGAGTTACTGTTAATACATGAAAAAAAAAATCCAACTCTTACCAGAATAACCAGACATAAATTTGTAAGTAGGTTTGCAGGATATAAATTATTTATTAAGAAGTTTAAATATTGTGGAAACACAGAAGGTTGAGCATCCATTCAGTAAGATCTCAAGCAAGTTTTGCGTGTACTAATGGTTCAATCATATAAGGCCCATTTTCTGATCTGTGTGCAATGCAGATGGAAATTATTGTCAGAGGTTTAAATGTCATCAATGTCAACAGCAACAAATTACAACAATTCTTAGATTTAAAACCCGCCAGGCTCCGCTGCCCATGGGGATTCTCCAGGCAGGAATACTGGAGTGGATAGCCACTCCCTTCTCCAGAGGATCTTCCTGAACCAGGGATCGAACCCAGGTCTCCCGCATTGCAGGTGGATTCTCTATCATCTGAGTCACCAGACGACACAAACTTTCCCAAACAAGTGTTTAGTCAAAGCAGCAATTAAAACCATTTAAAAAAGCAATTAAGTGTGATAAGAGAGATGAAGCCAAGAGGAGAAGGGGACGACAGAGGATGAGATGGTTGGATGGCATCACTGACTCAATGGACATGAGTTTGGCAAACTCTGGGAGTTGGTGATGGACAAGGAGGCCTGATGTGCTGCGGTTCATGGGGTCACAAAGAGTGAGACACAACTTAGTTACAAAAACAACAAAGGATGAGAACACGGCCTACACAAACTTACACGATGCAGCTGTTTTCAGTGTAGATCTCTACTAACTCTTCCTTCAGTGCGTGCTGGCTGTTATCCCCTTTAGAGGCGGTATGGCTGGTGTGGTGACCTGGCTCTGGAGCAGGGCCCACTCTTTGCTCTGTGTGTGTCCCTGCCCTATTAGGGGCAGGGTCCACTCCTAGCTGTTAGAGTAGTGAGTGAAGTGAGAGGCAGTCAGCCGTGTCTGACTCTGCGACCCCATGGACTATACAGTCCACGGAATTCTCCAGGCCAGAATCCTGGAGTGGGTAGCCTTTCCCTTCTCCAGGGGAACTTCCAGGCCAGGGCTCGAACCCAGGTCTCCGGCATTGCAGGTGGATTCTTTACCATCTGAACCACCAGGGAAGCTCTGTTGGAGGAGAGGCCCCAGATTTGTTTCTTAGCTGTGTTTCTGATCTGCAATGCAAAGTTCCACTGGGGGAGAGACCGCTGACTAGTCCTCCTCTGGAGGTGTTCTCTGCTGTGTCCCCTTTCACTCCCCCGTGCCAGCTCTCAGGTTACTCTTGCTGGCACTGCTCCCCGCCTCGGCTTGGCTGTAGGTCTACCAGCAGTTCACTCTGGGGTCTCTCAGATGTTCTTTTCACCCCCGGCATAGGCCCGCTGAAGGATTGCAGGACTGCAGTAATCATGATCTGGACCTGCTGTGTGTGCCCTGGGGGCAGCTCCGACTCAGACTTGCCCTAACCCCCCGGTGTTTGTGCCTACATAGTCTTCAGCTGCTGAGGCAAGACCCATCTAGGCTGCAGGAGCAGTTGTCTGTTCAGATCCGTAGGCTCTGAGTTTGCAAAGCTGGGGTCTACATTTGCAGTTTTCGCAGCTGTGAGGAGAGATGTCAGCTTTTCCTCCTTCGTTGCATGGCCCCGGGGCTAGCTCTGCTCAGCCCCACCTCTGCGTGTGGGTCCCCCTCCAGCATCTGTGCCTGAGGCTGTGGAGCCTGCAAGCCCGCCCAGGCATGAGGGGGCTGGGGCATAGACTGGGGTGCCCGAGACTGCCTGGGTGGGAGGTGCCCCTGGGACCCCGTGGAGGAAGTCGCATGCTGGGGTAGAGAGCTGGGTGCAAGACTGTTGGGTGGGAGGAGGCAGAGACTGAGACTGGGGCCCAGGAGGGCAGGAGGGGGAGGACGCGTGACCAGGGTGGTGGCCACATGGTTTTGATTCTTCACTTTGTTGAGGTGGACCCAGCGTTCATTACTTCCCAGATGGCATGGTCAGTAAAGTATCTGCTGGCAGTGCAGGAGACCCTGATTCAAGCTCTGGGTCAGAACGATCCCTTGGAGAAGGAAATGGCAACCCACTCCAGTATTCTTGCCTGGAAAATCCCACAGACAGACAAGCCTGGTGGGCTACAGCCCTGGGGTCACAAAGAGTCGGACACGAGTTAGCGAGTAATCCACCACCAATGTTCACTGCAACGTTATTTACAGTAGTCAGGACACAGAAGCAGCCTAAACATCCATTGACAGAGGATTGGATAAAGAAGATGCGGAATACAATGGAATATTACTCAGCCATTAAAAGAACACAATAATGCCATTTGGAGTGGCAGGGGTGACCTGGACATTATTTTACCAAGTGAGGTAAGTCAGAGAGGAAGAAAAATACCATATGATACCACTTATTATGTGAAATCTAAAACATGATGCAAGCGAACTTATTTACCAAACAGAAACAGACTCACAGACATTGAGAACTAGCCTGCCGTTACCTGTGTGGAACAGAGCAGGGAGGGATAGATCGGGAGTTTGGGATTGATATGTACATACTACTATATTCAAAATAGATAACCAAAATATTCTGTAATAGCCTAAACGGGAAAAGAATTTGAAGAAAAAAAAAGATACATGTATATGTATGACCGAATCACTTTGCTATACACCTAAAGTCAAGGAATCTATTCACGATCTTAATTTCTCTTGCCATACTGCATAACACACAAGTTCTAGATATGAGGATGTGAGCATCTTTTGGGGACCTGCCAAAATAGTATGCTTAAAATGTTTGCTCTCCCATGTACTGCCTTTTTGAAATGTAAAATATGAAGTTCTGATGGGAGAAAATATGTTGAGAAATTAGAAATGAATATACTTAAATAAATAAATTGTTTGTAGTGGGTAAAGGTCTTATCAGAAGACACTCTAGCTTGTTTGGGTAGGTTGTTTAAGTAGCTTGTTCTAGCCTACTTAAGTAGGAAAAAATTTACTGTGAAATATCTCTTGCTCACAGGACCTTTAGAGGAGCTGCAACAATATGACCAAACAGAATTGGCCCAGAGGAGCAGTTTTCTCTTTCTGTGGAGAAGCTGCCTGAAGCTCCTGCTGGCTCCAGATTATTCTACTGTGTTTCTTTTCACTCTTGTTTATTTTCTTGAGCTACCATTGCCACTAGCTGGATGCATTAAACAACAGAAACTGATTTCTCACAGCCCAGCAGGCTGGAAGTCCAAGGTCTGGGTATCAGCACGTTCAGGCCCTGGTGAGTTTCTTCTCTTCCTTGCTTGTAGAGGTGGATGTCATTTCTTATAGGACACTAATCTGATTTGACTGACAGCTCACCATTATGACTTCATTTAACCTTAATTATTTCCTTAAAGGCCCCATCTCCAAATATAGCCACATTGCAGGGGGCAGGGGATTAGGGTTTCAACATATGAATTTGGGGGCTAGAGGACACAAACATTCAATCCATAACATCTTAGTAATATGGAGTTTTCATGTCTGATCTAGATTATTATGCAAGTAACTTTGAAACATAAGAGTCCTGTGGCTACTTTAGAAATCAACTGCATTTCTATATACTAACAATGAAACATCAGAAATAGAAATTAAGGAATCAATCCCACTCACCACTGTAACAGAAAGAATCAAATATCTAGGAATAAACTTACCTAAGGAGATGAAATAACTGTACACAGAAATTATAAGACACTAATGAAAGAAAGCAAAGATGACATAAGCAGATGGAGAGATATTCCATGTTCCTGGGTAGGAAGAATCAATATTGTGAGAATGACTATACTACCAAATGCAATCTACAGATTTAATGCAATCTCTATCAAATTACCAATGGCATTTTTTACAGAACAAAAAATTTCATAATTCATATGGAAACACAAAAGGCCCCCAATAGCCAAAGCAGTCTTGAGAAAGAAGAATGGAGCTGGAGAAACCAAGCTTCCTGACTTCAGGTTATACTACAAAGCTACAGTCATCAACACAGCGTGGTACTGGCACAAAAACAGAAATACAGACCATTGGAACAACATAGAAAGCCCAGAAATAAACCCATGCTCCTATGGGTACTTTATTATTGACACAGGAGGCAAGAATATACAGTGGGGCAAAGACAGCCTCTTCAATAAATGGTGCTGGGAAAACTGGACAGATACCTGTAAGAGAATGAAATTAGAATGCTTCCTAACACCATACACAAAGAGAAACTCAAAATGGATTAAAGACTTAAGTGTAAGACCAGAAACTCTAAAATTCTTAGAGGAAAACATAGGCAGAACACTCAACATAAATCAAAGCAAGATCCTCTATGACCCACCTCCTAGAGTAACAGAAATAAAAACAAAAGCTAGCAAGTGGGACCTGATTAAACTTAAAAGCTTTTGCACAGCAAAGGAAACTATAAGCAAGGAGAAAAGACAGCCCTCAGAATGGGAGAAAATAATAGCAAATGAAACAACTGATGAAGAATTAATTTCCAAAATATACAAGCAGTTCATACAACTCAATACCAGAAAAACAAACAACCCAATCAAAAAGTGGGAAAAAAACCTAAACAGACAATACTGGAGTGGGGTTGCCATGTCCTTCTCCAGGAGATCTTCCTGACCCAGGGATCAAAACTGGGTCTCCTGCATTGCGGGCAGACGCTTTACCCTCTGAGCCACCAGCGAAGCCCCAAAGAAGACATACAGATGGCTAACAAACCATGAAAAGATGCTCAACATTGCTCATTATTAGAGAAATGCAGATCAAAACTACAATGAGGTATCACCTAACACTGGTCAGAATGGCCCTCATCAAAAAGTCTACAAACAATAAACGCTGGAAAGGGTGTGGAGGAAAGGGAACACCCTTGCACTGTTGGTGGGAATGTAAATTGATACAGCCACTATGGAAGACGATATGGGGACTTCTTAAAAAACTAGCAATAAAACCATCATATGACCCAGCAATCCCACTCCTAGGCATACACCCCGAGGAAAACAAAATCGAAAGAGACACATGTATCCCATTGTTCACTGCAGCACTATTTACAGTAGCTAGAACATGGAAGCAGCCTAGATGTCCATTGACAGATGAATGGATAAAGAAGCTGTGGTACATATACACAATGGAGTATTACTCAGCCATAAAAAAGAACACATTTGAATCTGTTCTAATGAGGTGGATGAACCTAGAACCTATTATACAGAGTGAAGTGAGTCAGAAAGAGAAAGATAAATACCGTATTCTAACACATATATATGGAATCTAGAAAAATGGTAGTGAAGAATTTATTTACAGGGCAGCAATGAGAAACAGGCAGAGAGAATAGACTTATGGACATGGGAGAGGGGAGGAGAGGGCGAGATGTATGGAGAGCAACAGGGAAACTTACAGTACCGTGTGTAAAACAGATGGCCAATGGGAATTTGCTGTGTGACTCTGGTGGGGTGGGGAGGGGGGTGGGAGGGAGGTTCAAAAGGGAGGGGATATATACCTATGGCTGACTCATGCTGAGGTTTGACAGAAAGCAGCAAAATTCTGTAAAGCAATTTTCCTTCAATAAAAATATAAATTAATTAATAAAAAGTTCTCTGGGTACTTTGATTGGAAGAGCTGAAATCTAGTAGTGTTAGTGGAGGAGAGTCTGGAGACCACTCCTCCTGTGGGCCTTGGTTCTTGGTAAGAATACAAAGAATAATCTGAGATCTTACCTGTTGCAAGAAAGTTTATTGATGGTAGGGAAAGAAAGAATAGAGAGGCTACCTCAAGAGAGAGGTGGATTACGCCAAAGGAAGCAATCACCAGGAAGGCTGGGGTATACAGTTTTTAAGTCAAAGTTATTTGCATAATTGAGAGGGTCCTTGATTGACAGTTGCAGATTATATAACAAGATGCTCTACTGTGCATGTCCTTCCTGTAGTTCAGTCTGTTATGATTAGATGTATGTATTCATGGAATATTTATGAGCAGTTATGAGCAGTGGCCACTGGAGATTACTTTGGTACATGATAGTGTGAAGTGTGCGCATGTGCTGGAGTAGGGAAGTCTCGTCAGGTTGTAGTGGGGGATATTTCCCGGCCGCTGACTCTTAGCAGTACTACTGATGGGGACGTATTAGGGGCAGAGCTGGTAAATTGCTTGATGGGATTAGGTGGCCATTGGATGTTTAGCTGAAAGGGCTGCTTCCCCTTGTTCTTAGCTAACTTCTTGCCTAACTAGCACCATAGTGACAGACATGTGAAGAAAGGTAGTGGCTATATTTGTTTTTTGGAAAGTGAGATTCACTGATGGGAAACTACCAGACAGATGTTCGAGATATTGTTGGCGATCACTTACCACAGAAAGTGCATGAAAATAGATACGGAGGAAGTGAGGAAACAAATGCATTCTGTAAAAGCCTCATTAATCTCAAGGTTCTTTTTGTGAGATAGATAAATCAGCAAGAAAATATCAATGTTGGCTAGTCATTATAGGAAACCTGATAAAGCTGAACTAAATGAGAATATTGCCCTATCCCCGAAAAGACTGAAATCAGATCATTTAATAAGACACTTTTTTTTCAAATCCTCAAGAAACAGATAATTTTCAGCCTATTTAAATGTTTCCAGAGCATAGAGAAAGACGAAAAGCTATCCTGTAATGCTGATAAAAAGACCTAACAGAGAGTAAGAAAGAAAATATCAATCTCAATTATGAATATAGATGAAAAAATAGAAAGTAAATTATCAGCAAATGATATCCAGCTGTATTTAAAGAACTTAATTCATCATAGCCAGTGGGGTATATTTCATGAATGCAAGAATAGATCAATGCTAGGAAATTTTTTAATCTAATCTTTCATTCTAGCAAGTCTAAATGGAAATATATTTAACTATCTACATGTGTAATATAATTGACTCTAATTATCATTTCTGCCTCAAAAGACCAGAATTTTTGCTTTGACCCAATAAAACTATGTACAATATATAATCTCAGAGTCAAAATCTTCATCATGCTTCGTGTTTGGTTTGAATCTATTTAACAGGCTAGTTCAGCTAGTCCACATTAAAAGAGAGACAACATTTTTGTTATTTACAAACAAATTATCTTTAGAAATTTGGACAGCAGAATTGTCAGAAAAACTGGAAGAACACGTCACGTCATGCAGTATATTTAAGGATGAGCATGTGTTTGAGGGCTGACATCTCACCGGGCTATTTGTTGTCTTGGAAAATCATTTAACATTAAACATTGAAGCAGATAATAGTTCCAATTTTATAAATCTCATTTTGCATGGGTTAAACTGGGTGTGCTACTGGTCCTGCCTTTCATTCTGAGAGGTTTAAATGAGATGATACACCTCAAACAGTAAGTATGAGGCTGATGTGCTGTGACCACTGGTACTGTTCTATTGTTATCATAGTTTCAATATTA
Organism: Aepyceros melampus; assembly: GCA_006408695.1. NCBI lineage: Eukaryota > Metazoa > Chordata > Mammalia > Artiodactyla > Bovidae > Aepyceros > Aepyceros melampus. The sequence goes on from SJXQ01002532.1 coordinate 43,981, forward strand.
CTATTATCACTATTATTATTTTCAGGATACAAAGAATAACAGTTAAGCATAAAGTAGATATAAAAAATTATTTATTCCTTCTATATGAACAATACCTAGTCTGAATTAAAAAAAATAAAATTCAATTTCCTTTGTTTTACTTATAAAACATAAAAATTACATCATGATTGTATAATCAGAAAAGCAGTCTCTAAGTTTTATAGTAGTGCATATACAACAGCAATGTGAAAGAAAACAGAATAATATAAAAAAGATAACTTGATTGACTTTAAAGACTTAATTGATAAAAATGATGACCTTTAATTGTCTACAAATCTGTGGAGAGCTGAGGTGAGGAGCTGACTTCATGGAGTCATGCTAAGTGTATGTGTAGTGCTGCTGTCACTAACAGCTGCTGAGGAAGAATCATATGCATCTCTGGAACCTACGAGTTCATTGCATTGACTACCTCTCTCAAATCAGTATCCTCAAATCCTCTCTGCGAATCAGCATCCTGCTGTGATTTCATGCAAGTGAACCATCTGTGAGCACGTCAGAAGGAAGTCCAGGGCAAACATCGCGTTTCCTCTGTTATCACCCTTTAATGTCACAGATATGTCACTTCATGGATATATTTACTCTATTCTTCCTGATCTAGTAGTCCCAAGTAAGTAAGAGTCACCTCTAAGTTATTCACTTATCCAATAATTCCTTCACATAGCTAGTTACTCAGTACCTGTTCTATGTCAGGTGCTGTACTGGATGATTGGAATACATCAGTGAACAAAAATGGTTTTTTTGAGCTTATATTCTAGTGGTAATTTCCTTCTATTGTAGGTGTATAATGCCCAGGACTATGCAGATTAAAAAATAAATTACAGCATATCTGAAAATCTCTCATCCAAAGAAATTAGTATTACTTTGTCAGTAGAAGTCACATTTGGATATCTTAAATATCTTTCCATATATTTTATCCCATGAAACTGTTCCTATGCAATAGAAAAGTTTCAACCTTTGATCTGAATTTTCAAAACCATTTTTTTCATATACTAATTATAGGATTTATAAAATTTTTCTATAATATCCTTTGTCTTTTGACAAGCTTTAAATTTTCTTCTGCTGTATTCAAAAGATATTTTGAATAGGTGTGATTGTGTTGCATTTTATTTAGAGAAGAAATTTATCTAGAAACTCATTTCTTAAGCATCTTGCACTTGAGTGGGTGAGATTGTCTCAAAATAATGAAGTTAACATAAATAAAGGAAACTTAGGAGAAAGAAAAAAAGGCAAAGTGAAGAAAGACAAACAAAGGCTAAGGGCGTCATCATAAAGCTCAGCCTTGAAAAACTGAGCAAATATTAATAGGCACATAAGGAGCGAGGGAAGAAAGGGAAGTCCAACATGAGAGAAGACGATCATTACAATCATTGAGGTGTAAGACGGAACATATATTTGAACTCTGAACGATGTTTAGAAGTTCCAAGTGGCTAGAAAATAGAGTACATAGAAGGGGCAGCAATAGATACATCTGCAAATGTGTGACTATGAAGAGTCTCAGCATTTAGGGGAAGGAGTTTAAAATCTTATCCTACAAGTAATAGAATATGGTAAAAAAATCTTGAGGGACAAAATCTAACTTGCAATTTAGTTTAATGATGGTTGATAATTTGGAAGAGGGTAGAACATTCAGGTATGACCTAAATTAAATCCCTTATGATTATACAGTGGAAGTGAGAAGTAGATTTAAGGGACTAGATCTGATAGACAGAGTGCCTGATGAACTNACAAACAAAGATCAATTTTAGGTACTTGTAGAGCTAAATATGAAAGGTAAAATACTAAGTCTTCCAGAAAAAAAAAAAAAAGTATCTTCATGATTTTGGACAGGCAAAGATTTCTTAAGTAGGACTCATAGGCACTAGTTTTGAACAGTTGATATATTGACTTTCATTAAAATTAGAAATTTCTGTTCATCAAAAGACTATGAAGAGAATACAAAGGCAAATATATGTGTATCTGCATGTGTATCAATGTCTGTCCAGCTATCTCACAAAAAAATTTGTGACCTAATGATTTCACCACTAGGTTTCTATTTTCTCAACAGAAATGCATAATGTTATCCCCCAAATAAATGTTCAGAACATCATTATTTTTAGTAACCACAGATAGATACTGTGCAGAATACTCACAAACAGTAGAATGAATAAGTAAAGTGAGAGAGATACATTCACATAATGGAATACTTTTTTAGTAGTCATGTATGGATGTGAGAGCTGGACCATAAAGAAGGCTGAGCATCGAAGAACTGATGCTTCCAAACTGTGGTGCTGAAGACTGTCGAGAGTTCCTTAGACAGCAATGAGATCAAACTAGTCAATCCTGAAGGAAATCAACCCTGAATATTCACTGGAAGGACAAAGGCTGAAGCTGAAGCTCCAATACTTTGGACACCTTTGACTACCAAGAGTCAACTCATTGGAAAAGACACTGACGCTGGGAAAGATTGAGGTAAGAGGGATGAGATGGCTGGATGGCATCACTGACTCAATGGACATGAGTTTGAGCAAACTTCGGGAGATAGTAAAGGACAGAGAAGGCTGGTGTGCTTCTGTTCATGGGGTTGCAAAGAGTTGGACGTAGTTTAGCGACTGAGCAACAATGAGCAAATGGAATACTACACAGTGATGAGAAGGAGTGTTCCATAACTACATGCAAATCTTTGGACACCTTTGACTACCAAGAGTCAACTCATTGGAAAAGACACTGACGCTGGGAAAGATTGAGGTAAGAGGGATGAGATGGCTGGATGGCATCACTGACTCAATGGACATGAGTTTGAGCAAACTTCGGGAGATAGTAAAGGACAGAGAAGGCTGGTGTGCTTCTGTTCATGGGGTTGCAAAGAGTTGGACGTAGTTTAGCGACTGAGCAACAATGAGCAAATGGAATACTACACAGTGATGAGAAGGAGTGTTCCATAACTACATGCAAATTTACCGATGAATTTCATAAACAAGAACATTCCACATGATGTCATTTTCACAAGATATAAAAGTAGGAAAAAACTAATACATGTTGCTAGCGATCATAATAGTAATCACCTTTGGTGGTTAAGTAGTGACTAGAAGGTGGCAAAAAGTGGAACTCTTACGGGTGCTGATGATATTCTGCTTTTTATTCTAGTAGGAGTTATATTTATCTATTCAGTTGATGAAAATTACTTTTCTGTACACAAGTGCACCGTTCTATATATTCTGTATATTTGATTCAACCTAAAGGCTAAAATGAGTCAGATAGGTAACGTAAATGAGAGATTTGGGTTTGGTGTAAGTAAAGAATGTTTTGATCTTAATGTCATCTCAAATTGTCTTCTTTTGACATACATACTTTCATATTACACACCTGAGAATATTCTTTACTCTTAAAAATTTGAATGTGCTGTTGGTATACCCGATAGCATTGCCTAATCAAACTAATATAATGTTAAGTAAGACATGGAATTAAAGACAATCTAACAAGTGGTGCTGGGAAAACTGGTCAACCACTTGTAAAAGAATGAAACTAGATCACTTTCTAACACCATACACAAAAACAAACTCAAAATGGATTAAAGATCTAAATGTAAGACAAGAAACTATAAAACTCCTAGAGAAGAACATAGGCAAAACACTCTCTGACATAAATCACAGCAGGATCCTCTATGATCCACCTCCCAGAATACTGGAAATAAAAGCAAAAATAAACAAATGGGATCTAATTAAAATTAAAAGCTTCTGCACAACAAAGGAAACTATAAGCAAGGTGAAAAGACAGCCTTCGGAATGGGAGAAAATAATAGCAAATGAAGCAACTGACAAACAACTAATCTCAAAAATATACAAGCAGNCTTAAAGCTCAGCATTCAGAAAACGAAGATCATGGCATCTGGTCCCATCACTTCATGGGAAATAGATGGGGAAACAGTCAAAACAGTGTCAGACTTTATTTTTTTGGGCTCTGAAATCACTGCAGATGGTGATTGCAGCCATGGAATTAAAAGATGCTTACTCCTTGGAAGAAAAGTTATGATCAACCTAGGTAGCATATTCAAAGGCAGAGACACTACTTTGACGACTAAGGTCCGTCTGGTCAAGGCTATGGTTTTTCCTGTGGTCATGTATGGATGTGAGAGTTGGACTGTGAAGAAGGCTGAGCACCCAAGAATTGATGCTTTTGAACTGTGGTGTTGCAGAAGACTCTTGAGAGTCCCTTGGACTGCAAGGAGATCCAACCAGTCCATTCTGAAGGAGATCAACCCTGGGATTTCTTCAAAAGAAATGATGCTAAAGCTGAAACTCCAGTACTTTGCCCACCTCATGTGAAGAGTTGACTCATTGGAAAAGACTCTGATGCTGGGAGGAATTGGGGGCAGGAGGAGAAGGGGACGGCAGAGGATGAAATGGCTGGATGGTATCACTGCCTCGATGGACCTGAGTCTGAGTGAACTCCAGGAGTTGGTGATGGACAGGGAGGTCTGGCGTGCTGCGATTCATGGGGTCGCAAAGAGTCGGACATGACTGAGCAACTGAACTGAACTGAACTGACGTTATTCGCATCTCATTACTGATTTCCACATTTTTTCACTTTAAAATGACAAAAGGAACCTAATTAATATTAAAAGCTTCTGCACAACACAGGAAACTCTAAGCAAGGGGAAAACACAGCCTTAAGAATGGGAGAAAATAATAGCAAATGAAGCAAATGACAAAGAATTAATCTCAAAAATATATGAGCAACTCCTGCAGCTTAATTCCAGAAAAATAAATGACCCAATCAAAAAATGGGCCAAAGGACTAAACAGTTCCCCAAAGAAGACATACAGATGGCTAACAAACACGTGAAAAGATGCTCTACATCACTCATTATCAGAGATATGCAAATTAAAACCACAATGAGGTACCATTTCACGCCAGTCAGAATGGCTGCCCTCCAAAAGTCTACAAGCAATAAATGCTGGATAGGGTGTGGAGAAAAGGGAACCCTCTTACACTGTTGGTGGGAATACAGCAATCCCACTGCTAGGCATAGATACCAAGGAAACCAGAATTGAAAGAGACACATGTACCCCAATGTTCATGGAAGCACTGTTTATAATAGCAGGACATGGAAGCAACCCAAATGTCTATCAGCAGATGAATGGATAAGAAAGCTGTGATGCATATACACAATGGAGTATTACTCAGCCATTAAAAAGAATACATTTGAATCAGTTCTAATGAGATGGATGAAACTGGAGCCGATTATACAGAGTGAAGTAAGCCAGAAAGAAAAACACCAATACAGTATACTAACACATATATATGGAATTTAGAAAGATGGTAATGATAACCCTGTATGCAAGACACCAAAGAGACACAGATGTATAGAACAGTCTTTTGGACTCTGTGGGAAAGGGTGAGGGTGTGATGATTTAGGAGAGTGGCATTGAAACATATATATAAGCACATGTGAAACTAATCGCTGGTCCAGGTTCAATGCATGATACGGATGCTCAGGGCTGGTGCACTGGGATGACCCAGAGGGATGGGTTAGGGAGGTGGGTTCAGGATGGGGAACACATGCACACCCATGGAGGATTCATGTCAATGTATGGCAAAACCAATACAATATTGTAAAGTAATTAGCCTCCAATTAAAATAAATATTTATATTAAAAATAATAAAAAATAAAATAGAGCCACTAAGAAAAAACTAATGAAATAAAATTGAGTCACTTAGAAAAGAATAAAATTAATAGGTAAATGATTTGACTTTGTAAACAATTGAAAGTTATATAAATCTCTTCAGAAGCTTCTTGAAGAGGCAGCAGTGGGAGAATTCTATGGCAATATCCAGTAAAACTTCCTAAATTTTTCCTAACCATCTCTTAACCTTTAACTCATTTATGGATGTTACTCCCACCAGTATATCCTTTCTTCCTGTGGTTCACAAGTCATAAGCATACAGCTCAATAAATTCTTAACAAAATTGAAATTACAAGCACCTTGATCAAGAAATAAAACATTACCTGAAGTCCCCTCAGGCTCTTTGGTTCTGCTGGCCACCAAGAAGGTAACCAGAGCTGACTTTTAACATCTTAGATTAATTTTGTTTGTTGTGCTTTTAGAAACACAAAGAAGTCTAGAGTCTAGTTTAATTCAGTCAACATACTGTTTCTGAGATTCACTCACACTAATTTATGTAAAGTTATTAGTTGCTGAATAGCATTTCATTCTGTCAACATATCATATTTTGTCCATTCTTCTTTATAGGCATTTGTATATTTTATAGGCATTTTGGATTAAGAATAGTGATGCTATGAATGTAAAGTCCTGGGCCTTAGCTGAATGTCTGAGTGATTTCTGTTTGGCATTTACCTGTGAGTGGAATTATTGTGTCTGATTGTATAAGCTAGCACACGGGAAGGAACTATCAAATGAAAGTCATGTAAATGACAGAGATCTTATCCCTAAGCAAACCTTACTAAATAATTTTAGTTGGAAGGTGACTGACAATTTCCAAAAGAGGAAGAGAGGTCAGGACATCGAGGATTGCTTCTTAGGACCTGTCTTCCCTTGTCCAACACATCCCACCAGCACAGCATAATAGATGAGAAATCCATTATATTTTCAGGGTCACTTCAAAAGGGCTTCCCTGGTGGCTCAGAGGTTAAAGCGTCTGCCTCCAATGCAGCAGACCCAGGTTCGATCCCTGGGTTGGGAAGATCCCCTGGAGAAGGAAATGGCAATCCACTCCAGTATTCTTGCCTGGAGAATCTCATGGACGGAGAAGCCTAGTAGGTTACAGTTCATGGGGTCGCAAAGAGTCAGACACGACTGAGCGACTTCACCTTCACCTTCAAATGTTGGGAGCATTTAAATTGTGAAGCCACAGAGCTATGTTGCTTAGGTGAGATTCTCCAGAGGGCCATGGCTCATGTATCTTGGGTTCTTTTTCTAGTAGGGTATCCTACCAAGGGTATATCAGATTTAAGATCTCTTCTCCCAAATATCATTAGCCTATTTATCTGGAGGTCTTATTATAAAGGAGATTAAACTAGATGACCTCAAGAGCCTTTCTTCCAAGAGTTCTCCTTGGTAAGGGCAGTGAATGGATTGAAAACCAGTTGCTTTAACTCCCTCCTCTCAGCATGGGCAGTTTTAATAGTCAATGAAATTCAGTCAAGTAAATTTAAAAGTGGTTGTACTAATTTACTCCACAACAGTATTGTGTGAACATTCTGATTACTCCACATTCCCACCAACAATTACATTGCATTATCCTTTGCTAGTTTATTTTCCTTTTCACCATCTTGGTAGGTATGTGGTGAAATCTCCACACACCTGAAGTTTTCATTTCTGTGATGACTGACAAAATTGAACATCTTTTCATATATCCACTGGCCTTTGGATATTCACTTTTGTAAAAAGTTCAGGAATCTCTTCCCATTTTCTTTTTTGAATAATTTACTTATTTTTAATTGGAGGATAATTGTTTTCCAATCTTGTGTTGGCTTCTGCCATACATCAACATGAATCTGCCAGAGGTATAATATATATATATATATTCTCTCCCTCTTTGACTGTGTGGATTACAACAAATTGTGGACATTTCTTAAAGAGATGGGATACCAGACAATCTTACCTGTCTCCCAAGAAACTTGTATACAGGTCAAGAAGGAACAGTTAGAACCAGACATGGAGCAACAGACTGGTTCCAAAATGGGAAAGGAGTACATCAAGGCTGTATATTTCTCCCCTTGCTTATTTAACTTATATGCAGAGTACATCACACAAAATGCTGGGCTGGATGAATCACAAGCTGGAATCACAAGCTGGGAGAAATATCAACAACCTCAGATACACAAATAATATCACTTTAATGGCAGGAAATGAAGAGGAACCTCTTGATAAGGATCAGAGAGGAGAGTGAAAAAGCTGGCTTAAAACTCAAAAACCTAAGATCATGGCATCTGGTCCCATCACTTCATAGCAAAGAGAAGGGTAAAAAGTGGAAACAGTGACAGATTTTATTTTCTTGGGCTCCAAAATCACTGTAGATGGTGACTGTGGTCATGAAATTAAAAGATACTTGTTCCTTGGAAGAAAATCTATGACAAACCTAGAAATATGTTAAAAAGCAGAGACATCATTTTGTCAACAAAGATCCATATAGTCAAAGCTATGGTTTTTTCAGTAGTCACATAGGGATGTGAAAGTTGGACCATAAAGAAGCCTGAGCACCAAAGGGAAATCAACACTGAATATTCATTGGTAGGACTGATGCTGAAGCTGAAGCTTCAGTATTTTGGCCACCTGATGAGATGAGACAACTCATTAGAAAAGACCCTGATACTAGGGAAGATTAAGGGCAGGAGAATAATCAGGCTACAGAGGATGAGATGGTTGGATAGCATCACTGACTCAATAAACATGGGTTGAGCAAACTCCTGGAGATAGTGAGGGACAGGAAAGCCTGGCACACTGCTGTCCATGGGGTTGCCAAGAGTCAGGCAGGACTTAGGGACAGAACATCAACAATAATTCTTGAACCTCCCTCCCATCTCCAACCCATCCCACTCATCTAGGTTGTCACAGATCACTGGGTTGATCTCCCTATGTCATATAGCAAATTCCCACTGGCTATCTATTTTACATAACGTAATGTATGTTTCCATGCTATGTTCTCAGTTCATCCCACCCTCTCCTACCTGCACTGTGTCCACAATTCTGTTCTGCAAATAAACCTATTTGCAGTACCATCTTTATAAATTCCATGTATGTGTTCATATATGATATTTGTTTTCCTCTTTTGGACTTACTTCACTCTTTGTAATAGGCTCTAGGTTCATTCACCTCATTAGGACTGACTCAAATGCCTTCTTTTTTATGGCTGAGAAATATTCCATTGTATATAAACCACAGTTTCTTTATCCATTCAACTGTTCATTGACATCTATGCTGCTTCCATGCCCTAGCTATTGTAAATAATGCTGCAATGAAAATTGGGGTATATGTGTCTCTCTCAATTACGGTTTTCTCAGGGTATATGCCCAGTAGTTAGATTGTTGGGTCATATGGTAGTTCTATTCCTAGTTTTGTAAGGAATCTCTATACTGTTCTCCATAGTGGCTGTATCAATTTACATTCCCACCAACAATGCAAGAGTGTTCTCTTTTCTCCACACCCTCTTCAGCATGTATTGCTTGTAGATTCTTTAATGATGGCCATTCTGACCAGCGTGAGATGATACTTCATTGTAGTTTTGATTTGTATTTCTCTAGTAATGAGCAATGTTGAGCATATTTTCATGTGTTTATTAACCATCTGTGTGTCTTCTTCTGATAAATTTCTATTTAGATCTCCTACCCATTTTTAGATTTTATTTTCTTTCTCTCATCAAAGTTTTGCAGCTTTATACAAATATATAAATCTTGTAAGTTTTGTTACTTTTAGCCTTATGTACTTCATTTTAGGGTTATTAATGTGAATGTAGTATTATTTTAAATTCCAATTTTTCATTTCTAATATACAGGAAAACAACCAACTTTTGTAGATAAGCTTTGTATCCAACAACATTTCTATAATTCAGTTCATTCAGTTGCTCAGTCGTGTCTGACTCTTTGCGACCCCATGAATTGCAGCACGCCAGGCCTCCCTGTCCATCACCAACTCCTGGAGTTCACCCAAACTCATGTCCATCAAGTCAGTGATGCCATCCAACCATCTCATCCTCTGTTGTCCCCTTCTCCTCCTGCCCCCAATCCTTCCCAGCATCAGGTTCTTTTACGATGAATCAACTCTTTGCATGAGATGGCTAAAGTATTGGAGTTTCAGCTTCAACATCAGTCCTTCCAAAGAACACCCAGGACTGATCTCCTTTAGAATGGACTGGTTGGATCTCCTTGCAGTCCAAGGGACTCTCAAGAGTCTTCTCCAACACCACAGTTCAAAAGCACCAATTCTTCGGTGCTCAGCTTTCTTCACAGTCCAACTCTCACATCCATACATGACCACAGGAAAAACCATAGTTGGCAAAGCAATGTCTCTGCTTTTGAATATGCTATCTAGGTTGGTCATAACTTTCCTTCCAAGGAATAAGCGTCTTTTAATTTCATGGCTGCAGTCACCATCTGCAGTGATTTTGGAGCCCAAAAAAATAAAGTCTGACACTGTTTCCCCATCTATTTCCCATGAAGTGATGGGACCGGATGCCATGATCTTCGTTTCCTGAATGTTGAGCTTTAAGCCAACTTTTTCACTCTCCTCTTTCACTTTCATCAAGAGGCTTTTTAGTTCCTCTTCACTTTCTGCCATAAGGGTGGTGTCATCTGCATTACAAGAGTTTTGTTGTCAATTCTTGAGATTTTCTGCATAGACAATCATGTCATTAAAAAAGGAGGGGGGAAGCAGTGTTTTTCTGTGTATCAGTGTTTTTCAGTATATATTGTATGGCTACGACTTTCAGCACAGTTTGAATAGAAATGATGAGAGACAGCAACCATTCCTTCTCCCCATTTTAAGGAGATAGCATCCAGTTTCTCATTGTAAGTATGATGTTACCTGTAGGACTTTTTTTTGTAGATGTCTTTAGTTTGGATTAAAGAAATTCCCTTCTTTCTTAGCTTGCTGAGAGTTTTTATTGTGACCAGAAGTGATGTTTTGTCAAGTACATTTTTGCATCAGTTGATATTATCTTATATTTTTTTCTACTTTATCTTGGTAATATGTTAAATTACATTGATTGATGTTTGAATGTTGAAACACTCATGTCTGGCTGGAATAAATCTTACTTGGTCTTTGTTGTATAATTTTTATATACATTGTTGGATATTATTTGCTGATTTTTTTTTGAGGATTTTTACATATGGTGGCTCAATGGGTAAAGCATCTGCCTGTCATGTGGGAGACCCAGGTTTGGTCCCTGGGTCAGGAATTTCCCTTGGAGAAGGAAATGGCAAGCCATATCAGTACTCTTGCCTGGAAAATTCCATGGATGGAGGAGTCTGGTAAGCTACAGTCCATGGCTTGCAAAGAATGATACACTACTGAGCAACTTCATTTCTTCATACAAGTTATGGGTTTCAGTTTTCTTCTTTCTTTTACTTTTTTTTTTTTTGTATTAGAGTAATGCTACTCTTACAGAATAGTTAAGAAGGATTTCTTCTGCCTCTAATTTTCCAGAAGAGCCTGAAAGACATTTCTTCCTTAAATGTTTATAAAATTTGTCAGTGAAAATATCTTGGTCCTAGCATTTGATTCAACTTCTTAAATAGATATGAAACAATTAAAGTTTTTTTCTTTTTCCTTATGTGTTTTCTGGTAATTTTTCTTTAATATGATTGGTCTATTTAATCTGAATTATCAAATCCAGGGGCATGATGCTATTTATAATATTTTACTTCCCTTTAATGTCCATGGGCTGAGAAGTGATGAAGATTTTATATTTATATTATTAGTAATTTACATCTTTTCTCTTTTATTTTCTTGGCTAGTCTGCCTAGAGATTTATGAATTTTATTGAGCACTTCAAAGAACCAGCTTTTGATTTCATCAATTTTAAAAATAATTTTCAGCTTTCAGTTTTACAAATTTCTCTGCTAATTATTTCTTTCTTTTGTTTGTTTTTAGTTTAAATTATCTTCCCTCTCATCCAAGTTTCCAAAGATTATAAACGTCTAGATCATTCTTCTTTTCTAATACTTCCATTTAACACTATATATTTTCTTCTAAGCACTGATTTTCTGTATTTCACAAATTTTGATGGTCTATTTTGTCACTTAAGTTCAAAATGTTGTTAAAATTTCTTTTGAGACATTTCTTTGACCTACGTGTTACTTATTAGTGTGTTATTTAGTTTACAAACACTTTTGGATTTTCAAGCTTTATGTTCAGTTAGTTCAGTCGTTCAGTCGTGTCCCATTCTTTGTGACCCAATAGACTACAGCATACCAGACTTCCCTGTACATCACCAACTCCCGGAGCTTCTTCAAACTCATGTCCATTGAGTCAGATAATACTTCCATTTAACACTATATATTTTCTTCTAAGCACTGATTTTCTGTATTTCACAAATTTTGATGGTCTATTTTGTCACTTAAGTTCAAAATGTTGTTAAAATTTCTTTTGAGGCATTCTTTGACCTACGTGTTACTTATTAGTGTGTTATTTAGTTTACAAACATTTTTGGATTTTCAAGCTTTATGTTCAGTTAGTTCAGTTGTTCAGTCGTGTCCCATTCTTTGTGACCCAATAGACTACAGCATACCAGACTTCCCTGTACATCACCAACTCCCGGAGCTTCTTCAAACTCATGTCCATTGAGTCAGTGATGCCAACCAACCATCTCATCCAATGTCATCCCCTTCTCCTCCTGCCTTCAATATTTCCCAGCATCAATGTCTTTTCCAATGTGTCAGTTCTTCGCATCAGCTGGCCAAATATTGGAGATTCAGCATCAGTCCTTCCAATGAATATTCAAGACTTATTTCTTTTAGGACTCATTGGTTTGATCTCCTTGCAGTCCAAAAGACTCTCAAGAGTCCTCTCCAACACCACAGTTCAAGAACATCAATTCTTTGGTACTCAGCTTTCTTTATAGTCCAACTCTCACATCCATACATGACTATTGGAAAAACCATAGGTTTGACTAGACAGACTTTTTGCCAAAGTAATGTCTCTGCTTTTTAATACGCTGTCTAGGTTGGTCATAACGTCTCTTCTAAAGCACAAGTGTCTTAATTTCAAAGCTGCAGTCACCATTTGCAGTGATTTTGAAGCCTAAGAAAATAAAGTCTGTCAGTTTCTCTACCTATTAGCCATGGAGTGATGGGACTGATGCCATGATCTTAGTTTTCTGAATGTTGAGTTTTAAGCCACCTTTTTCAGTCTCCTCTTTCACTTTCATCAAGATACTATTTATTTCCTCTTCACTTTCTGCCATATGGGTGTTGTCATCTGCATATCTGAGCTTATTGATATTTCTCCCTGCGATCTTGATCCAGCTTGTGCTTCATCCAGCCTGGCATTTCTCATTATGTACTCTGCATATAAGTTAAATAAGCAGGGTGACAATATACAGCCTTGATATATCCCTTTCGCATTTTGGAACCAGTTTGTTGTTCCATATCCAGTTCTAACTGTTGCTTTCTGACCTGCATACAGATTTCTCATGAGGCAGGAAAGGTGATCTGGTATTCCCATCTTGAAGAACTTTCCACACAGTAACCCAAGCCTATACCCCAACCACTAATGCTGAGAAAGCTGAAATTGAACGGTTCTATGGAGACTTACAAGACCTTCTAGAACTAACACCCACAAAAGTGTCTTTTTCATTACAGGGAACTGGAATGCAGAAGTAGGAAGTCAAGAGGTATTTGGAGTGGCAGGCAAATTTGGCCTTGGAGTACAAAATGAAACAGGGCAAAGGGTAACAGAGTTTTGCCAAGAGAGCTCTGGCAAGTTTGCACTGGTCATAGCAAACACTCTCTTTCCAACAACATAAGAGAAGGCTCTACACATGGACATCACCAGATGATCAATACCGAAATCAGATTGATTATATTCTTTGCACCCAAAGATGGAGAAGCTCTATACAGTCAGCAAAAACAAGACCAAGAGATGACTGTGACTCAGATCATGAACTCCTTATTGCCAAATTCAGACTTAAATTGAACAAAATAGGGAAAACCACTAGAACATTCAGATATGACCTAAATCAAATCCCTTACACTTAAACAATGGAAGTGACAAATAGATTCAGGGGGTTATATCTGATAGACAGAGTGCCTGTAGAACTATGGATAGAGGTTCAGGACATTGTACAGGAGGCAGTGATCAAGACCATCCCCAATAAAAAGAAATGCAAAAAGGCAAAATGGTTGCCTGAAGAGGCCTTACAAATAGCAGAGAAAAGAAGAGAAGAGAAAGGCAAAGGAGAAGAGGAAAGATTATACCCATTTGCATACACAGGTTCAAAGAATAGCAAGGAGAGATAAGAAAGCCTTCCTCAGTGATCAATGCAAAGAAATAGAGGAAAAGGATAGAATGGGAAAGACTAGACATTGCTTCAAGAAAATTAGAGATACCAGGGGATTATTTAATGCAAAGATGGGCACAATAAAGAACAGAAATGGCATGGACCTAACAGAAGCAGAAGATATAAAGAAGAGGTGGCAAGAATATACAAAAGAACTGTACAAAAATATTCTTCATGACCCAGATAACCACAATGGTGTAATCATTACCTAGAGCCAGACATTCTAGAATGCAAAGTCAAGTGAGCCTTAGGAAGCATCACTACGAACAAAGCTAGAGAAGGTGATGGAATTCCAGATGAGCTGTTTAAATCCTAAAAGATGATGCTGTGAACGTGCTGCACTCAAATGCCAGCAAAATGGGAAAACTCAGCAGTGACCACAGGACTGGAAAAGGTCAGTTTTCATTCCAATCCCAAAGAAAGATAATGCCAAAGAATGTTCAAACTACCACACAATTGCACTCATCTCACACACTAGCAAAGTATTGCTCAAAATTCTCCAATCCAGGCTTCAGCAGTACATGAACCATGAAATTCCAGATGTTCAAGTGGGTTTAGAAAATGTAGAGGTCAGTTAGTCAGTTCAGTCTCTCAGTCGTGTCCCAGATGAAAGTGAAAGAGGAGAGTGAAAAAGTTGGTTTAAAGCTCAACATTCAGAAAACGAAGATCATGGCATCTGGTCCTGTCACTTCATGGGAAGTAGATGGGGAAACAGTGGAAACAGTGTTAGACTTTACTTTTGGGGGCTCCAAAATCACTGCAGATGGTGACTGCAGCTATGAAATTAAAAGACACTTACTCCTTGGAGGAAAAGTTATGAGCAACCTAGATTGCATATTCAAAAGCAGAGACATTACTTTGCCAACAAAGGTCCATCTAGTCAAGGCTATGGTTTTTCTAGTGGTCATGTATGGATATGAGAGTTGGACTGTGAAGAAGGCTGAGCACCAAAGAATTGATGCTTTTGAACTGTGGTGTTGGAGAAGACTCTTGAGAGTCCCTTGGACTGCAAGGAGATCCAACCAGTCCATCCTGAAGGAGATCAGCCCTACTATGAAATTAAAAGACACTTACTCCTTGGAGGAAAAGTTATGAGCAACCTAGATTGCATATTCAAAAGCAGAGACATTACTTTGCCAACAAAGGTCCATCTAGTCAAGGCTATGGTTTTTCTAGTGGTCATGTATGGATATGAGAGTTGGACTGTGAAGAAGGCTGAGCACCAAAGAATTGATGCTTTTGAACTGTGGTGTTGGAGAAGACTCTTGAGAGTCCCTTGGACTGCAAGGAGATCCAACCAGTCCATCCTGAAGGAGATCAGCCCTGGGATTTCTTTGCAAGGAATGATCCTAAAGCTGAAACTCCGGTAATTTGGCCACCTCATGCGAAGAGTTGACTCATTGGAAAAGACCCTGATGCTGGGAGGGATTGTGGGCAGGAGGAGAAGGGGACGACAGAGGATGAGATGGCTGAATGGCATCACCAACTCAATGGACATGAGTCTGAGTGAACTCCAGGAGTTCATGATGGACAGGGAGGCCTGGCGTGCTGGGTTTCATAGGGTTACAAAGAGTCGGAAATGACTGAGTGACTGAACTGAACTGAGAACTTAAAGATATAAACAGTCAGTAAGTTACCACCACACCATGGTTCATTTGAGATGTGATGTGGTGCTGAATGAACTACAGCACTGGAAGAAGAATGGAAAGGAAATAGAATCTACAGATTAGATGTGGATGCCAGGGAGGACTGGATATGCCTTCATTATTACCCAGAATGACTTGTGAGGGCATAGATGTCATTAGCCAATAAAGAAAGCATAGGTAAAAAAGGAATTTTTAGTGTAAAGAAAATTTCTCTTTGCTTGCCTTTCCATTGGTTATGTTAAAGAAGTGGGAGGGATTTAATGTGGAAATGTAAGCTGACAATAGTGTGTTAGAGTTAGGATAAAACTCATATTCAAAATTCTACCTAATCATACCTTTTATTTTGAACATTAGTGACATTAGCTATCTTTTTATAATGTTACTTATACATTATACAAAATATGTTAAACATTGGTAAGGAATTGAATATCTAAATATTCACAGCCTCATCATTGATTGTATTGGGTTTAAGTGTTGAGTTTTAAATAATTGTTAGAAGGGAGTTAAGAAAGAGAAAAGAGTTGGAGAAGAAGCAAAATTAACATTTAATCCTATCCAAAGAGAATGTTGAATTACTTTTACTCTTTCCACTCACATTAAGAGTCAATAGAAACACAGATTTTGAAGAATCGCTGAGATATATCATTAAGATCACCACATACAAACAATCAGTGGTTTGTGTTCTCCAAGGCAAGGACCCATAGACTTGGTTTACTGTCAAAGAAGCAGATTTCAGATCAATGTATTTCACACTTTAACTCATACAAATCGAATGTACTTGAAGAGTCGGACACGACTGAGCAACTGAACTGAACTGGGTCCTAAGAGATATATCTTGACATGGTGAGTCTGGAGTGGGATCCAGTATTCGGCATTTCTAACAAACGCTGGATGATGCTGAAGCTGCTGGTTGAAGTTTACAGTGCAAACTTTGGAAGAGAAGAGAGGAATTCGATAATTTAAAATCTCCCAAAGAATGTTCTAGCAGTCCATAGAAAAAGCTAGCTGTGGGGCTTTTTATATTAATTATTGAACCTAGTTTTCTTACCTAACTTGATACGATTCAGATTCCGAACACTGGCCATGTAGCTGGAAATGCCTGATCACACCGCGGAATGTGAAGTCACAGGGCTTTTTCAGTCTCAGTCACTTGAAAATTGAATCTTGAGTTGTGACGAATTCCTAATCTTGGCTCTGCACAGGGTGGCCTCAGGTGCCACACGTACCTGGAAGCAGAGCATCCTGTTCTAACGTTGCTGTGAGATTTCCAACAGCCTGTTCATTTTTCCCTCTCTGCTTTGAAGTTTCTTTGATCTCTCAGGTACCTGAAGAGAATGGGCAAATTTTCTGGCCTACCAGGAAAATAATTTCTCCATCACCCCTTCTGCAAATAAAAACAAAATAAACCTCAAATCCACAATCCATTTTTTTGCCCTTCTGGTGTTCTTTCGGAGAAGGCAATGGCACCCCACTCCAATACTCTTGCCTGGAGAATCCCATGGACTGAGGAGCCTGGTGGGCTGCAGTCATGGGGTTGGGAAGAATTGGACACGGCTGAGTGACTTCACTTTAACTTTTCACTTTCATGCACTGGAGAAGGAAATGGCAACCCACTCCAGTGTTCTTGCCTGGAGAATCCCAGAGACAGGGGAGCCTGGTGGGCTGCCGTCTATGGCGTTGCACAGAGTTGGACATGACTGAAGCAACTTAGCAGCAGCAGTAGCAACTGGTGTTCTTTGCTGAATATTTGATAATGGGTTCAGTCAGAGGTAAATTTGTGAAGTAGCTAAAGATTAACTTTAATAACTTTACAACCCTCAAAAATCCCTTCTTTATCCATTCTTAGGAGCCCATAAGCTTTATTTTTTCCCTCTGCTTGTTAACAAGCCATTTGTTTGATCTTCTATGTACATGAAGATAGACATGATTAGCAGCTGAAGAATTACTTCTGCCCTGAAGAATTTGCACTGTAGTTTAAATAGGCTGTTTTTTTCTTTTTTAATTTTTCATTTATTTGCTTATTTATTCTTGGCTCTTCTGGGCCTTCGCTGTTGGGAGCCAGCTTCCTCTAGCTGTAGCGTAAGGGCTTTCCATTGCAATGGCTCCTCTGTTGCAGAGCATGGGCTGAGGGCACATGAGCCCCGGTCGTTGTGGCCCACGGACTTAGTTGCCCTGAGCATGTGGGGTCTTCCTGGACCAGGGGTTGAAACCATGGCCTCTGCACTGGAAGGAAGATTCTTAACCGGTGGACCACTAGAGAAGTCCAAAATATATGTGTTTTAACTGCTAATTTTCAAACCTAAAATCAAGAACACTTAAGAATTAGGATATTCAGTCCTTCTCCATGGTCCTTAAATCACACCCGTTTTCTAATAGGTCAGTAGAAGACTACCAGAAAAGGCGGTATCCTGAAAGAATTCACAAAGTATGACTTGATAAATGCGACTCATGAGCACTTGACTGATAATCATTAGTCACTGGAGGGCATTTCTATTCACGTAGGACAAGGACATTTGGAGTCTGCAGTATCCAGTGTCATTGCAATTTATGGCGAGTGTGGGAAGCAACAAGAGCCAAACAATTTTAGGACTTTATGTCTGTATCTAAGTCAATTTTTTTCACCTTGTTTCACTCATTTGGTAATTTTTACAGCTGATAAACATCTCTGAAATTTTGTTTAGGCAAAACATTAAATCATGTGCACTGTGAGAATTGCCATCTAGCCCATGAATGTCTCCAACTGGTACTTGGCATCTGCGTAACAATACGACCTTTCTCTCTCTTTGTTTGCATCCTTACCTATACAATTCTTATAAGTTATACTGTGCTGCACGAGTAGCAATATTTTATGTTAAAAATATCTCAGAGGCTTTTCTAAGATGTATATTAAGAATCTATTACGCTAAGATGGAAGATAGGCACTTTTTTTCATACTTGTGTGTTTCTACTTTAGTTTCTCGACTCATCTGGTCTAATTGTCACTTTGCACTTTTGAAAACTAGAATACTAAATCCATTAAAACTATTAAAATTGGTCTAAAAAGCTCATGTATGTAGGAAATTCTATATGTTCATAGATTTTAGGGCACTAGAGATTTCTCCAAAGCATGTTTTTCTTATCACAATTTCTTAGTTATTTAAAAGACAACAAAATTGTTTAGTATTCAATAATTTTGAAAATACTAGGGAATTTTCCCTATAAGTTGTGCATATTAAAACTTCTTGACTCACTATTTGAAGGTTTTTTGGTCATTCTACCTCATGCCTTTCAGTAACCCACTTAAATTACATGAGTTATTTGTGCTTCAGTAGAATATTTGTTGTCTTTTATTCTTTGTACTTAAAACACACACACACAGTTATCATAACACAAATGAAAAATTGTTTAGATTTCCTGTCTGACTCTCTGTGGCCCCCATGGACTGTAGCCTGGCAGGCTCCTCTGTCCATGGAATTCTCCAGGCAAGAAAACTGGAATGGGTAGCCATTCCCTTCTTCAGGGGATCTTCCCAACCCAGGGATTGAACCTGGGTTTCCCGCATTGTAGGCAGATTCTTTACCATCTAAGTCACAGGGAAGTCCAAGTTTTGGTATACTCTTTTGTATTTTGCAAACCATGAATACTTTATTCTTTATCACTGTAGTATATAAATTTCTGGTTATTAGAATATATAGTAAATTCAGGAAAGTAGAGAGAAGCAGATCGCTAGAATTTAAATGAAAGGATCAAGAACACTAATAATCACATGTTGTGTGAGATTGATTATTGATTCAATTTAATATCTCTAAAGGAAGTATTCAGAGTCTTAAAAGAAAGAGAGAACACTTTGATACTAAATTAAAGCTAGAATATATCTGAAATTACCCAAGAAGTTACTTTGAAAACATTTCAACATTCAAATATTTAAAATATTTTCCAATTATCCATATCTTGGAGTAGTTTTGATTATACAAGTGAATTATGTTGGTTTATCATGGTATTGGAGAAGGCAATGGCACCCCACTCCAGTACTCTTGCCTGGAAAATCCCATGGACGGAGGAGCCTGGTAGGCTGCAGTCCATGGGGTCGCTAAGAGTCGGACACGACTAAGCGACTTCACTTTTACTTCTCACTTTCATGCACTGGAGAAGGAAATGGCAACCCACTCCAGTGTTCTTGCCTGGAGAATCCCAGGGACAGGGGAGCCTGGTGGGCTGCCGTCTCTGGGGTCGCACAGAGTCGGACATGACTGAAGTGACTTAGCAGCAGTAGCAGCAGCAGAAACATATAATTTCATTTTGTCCATTTATAGAATTTTGCAAATAGATTTCTGTTTACCTGTCTCTACTTATTTTAATTTTATAGCTTCCTGTTTTCTCTCAATAATTATTATTCCTAGTGATACTCTTATTGATTTCTGTGTTTTCTCTATATCTTGGTAATTCTAATTGCCTGTTTCTGAATATTCTTTTGCTTGACTAGTATGAGGGATAATCTGGTAGATAGGGAGGACAGGGGAGTCTGGTGAGCTATAGTCCATGGGGTCACAAAGAATTGGGCTCAACTTAGTGACTGAGCCACAAGAACAAAAACTATGAGGGATATGGAAAATAATTATTGTATATTGGAGTATTTATTAAGATTTTTTAAACAGGGATTTTAAGAGAGATAAATTGGGAGATTTAATACCAGTTCAGTTCAGTTCAGTTCAGTCACTCAATCATGCCCAACTCTCTGCGACATGGACTGTAGCATGTCAGACTTCCCTGTCCATCACCAACTCCTGGAGTTTACTCAGACTCATGTGCATTGAGTTGGTGATGCCATACAAACAGTTCATCTCTGTAACCCCCTTCTCCCGTCTTCAATCTTTCCCAGCATCAGAGTCTTTTCCAATGAGTCAGTTCTTCGAATCAGGCATCCAAAGTATTGGAGTTTCAGCTTCAGCATCAGTTCTTCCAATGAATATTCAGGACTGATTTCCTTTAGGATGGACTGGTTGGATCTCCTTGAGGTCCAAGGGACTCTCAAGAGTCTTCTCCAACACCACAGTTCAAAAGCATCAATTCTTTGGTGCTCAAGTTTCTTTATGATCCAACTTTCACATCCATACATGACTACTGGAAAAACCATAGCTTTGACTAGACGGACCTAAACTTTTGATCAACGGGCATTTTCTGAGACCAGGAAAATAGGTAAGATTTAGCTTATTGAGAATAAAAGGAATCACCTTCTAGGTAAAGGAAAAGCATAATTATACAAATGAATTATATCATGGAGAGTGAAAAGTTGGCTTAAAGCTCAACATTCAGAAAATGAAGATCATGGCATCTGGTCCCATCACTTCATGGCAAGTAGATGGGGAAACAGTGGAAACAGTGTCAGACTTTATTTTTTGGGGCTCCAAAATCACTGCAGATGGTGACTGCAGCCATGAAATTAAAAGACGCTTACTCCTTGGAAGAAAGGTTATGACCAACCTAGAGAGCATACTCAAAAGCAGAGACATTACTCTGTAGACTAAGGTCCGTCTAGTCAAGGCTATGGTTTTTTCCTGTGGTCATGTATGGGTGTGAGAAGTGGACTGTAAAGAAGGCTGAGTGGTGAAGAATTGATGCTTTTGAGCTGTGGTGTTGAGAAGACTCTTGAGAGTCCCTTGGGCTGCAAGGAGATCTGACCAGTCCATTCTGAAGGAGATCAACCCTGGGATTTCTTTGGAAGGAATGATGCTAAAGATGAAGCTCCAGTACTTTGGTCACTTCATGCAAAGAGTTGACTCATTGGAAAAGACTCTGATGCTGGGAGGGATTGGGGGCAGGAGGAGAAGGGGACGACAGAGGATGAGATGGCTGGATGGCATCACGGACTCGATGGACGTGAGTCTGAGTGAACTCAGGGAGATGGTGATGGACAAGGAGGCCTGGTGTGCTGCGATTCATGGGGTCGCAAAGAGTCAGACACAACTGAGTGACTGAACTGAACTGAACTGATCATGGTATAGAAACAGGTAATTTTATTTTCTCTATTTACAGAATTTTGCAAATAGATTTCTGTTCATTTGTTCCTACCTATCTTAATTTTATAGCCTCCTGTTATCTCTCAATAATTATTATTCCTAGTGATACTCTTAATCATTTTTGTATTTTCTCTATCTCTTGGTAATTGCAAAGCAGAACATACATGGTGAGTTAATAGATCAGAAAGTGTCAGAGTTTTTAGACTATAGTGAGAAAAGTGAGAAAGGGACATGGAATGCTTTGGAACAGTAGTTATTGAAATCTGTGAGAAAGATCTGGTGTTTAGAAACTTTGGGAGTCACTATTGTTGAAGAAGGTGATGGCACCCCACTCCAGTACTCGCCTGGAAAATCCCATGGACAGAGGAGCCTGGTGGGCTGCAGTCCATGGGGTTGCAAAGAGTTGGACATGACTGAGCAACTTCACTTTCACTTTTCACTTTCATGCATTGGAGAAGCAAATGGCAACCCACTCCAGTGTTCTTGCCTAGAGAATCCCAGGGACGGGGGAGCCTGGTGGGCTGCCGTCTATGGTGTTGCACAGAGTCGGACATGACTGAAATGACTTAGCAGCAGCTGCAGCAGCATACTATTGTAAGTAATCCTTTTTATTGAGTGAACATTCATATTAAGGGAGAATTTGTTTCTTTTCTCAAGTTCCCACAGGAAAATTTTTATCTTAATTTTCTTAAGTTCCATAATAGTTTTTTAAAGTCACCCTTGTGAAAGACTAATGTAAATCCCTGGGTTCTATTACCATAATTATTTTTATTTGTTCTTTTTCATATATATATATATTTAAAGAACATATATAAAGAAAACACAGCTTTATTCTCATTTTTGGAACATTTTTAGCTCTGTAATTTTTATATACATTAATCTCTATTACATGAGTATTTTCAAAATGTTATGATTAGTTTTCTATTGAAATCAGAAAGTTATCTTCTATTGACACAAGTAACCAAAAAACCACTAAACAACTCTACCCTCAGTAATATTTACTTCATATCTCCTCATACTCTGATGGAATGTTTTTCTCTTCTTAGCCTACTGAGGCATTTTATTAATGAGATAATTCATTTCTTGGAACTTTGGGTTTAGATGTATTTTAATTATGCCATATGCTTCACTACAAATGGAACTATTATAGATATCATTAAATTGAAACTTTTATCACAATTATTCCAATTGGAAGGCTTTGCATGAAAAAAATGCAGACAAATATAGATACTGAGAATAATGTCATACCCATAAAAACATATTGCATTAAATTTTTATAATTTTAATTGATTTAGTTATTGGACTTCTGCCATATTGCTTGGAAAGATCATTGGATCAATATGATTCTTTGTATTGCTATCAAATTTTAAAAATATCAAACACATATTTATTCAAAAACAAACTCTCTTTTTCTTAATTATATACATAAGTATTTTATGTTCTTTGTCCTTCAAATTGGTATCATTTTAAATTAATCAGTATACCTTTAAGGTATTTCCATTATTTTTCCGAGTGATTTTGTTGAGCTTTACTACTGTTTCATACCCAATTAACTCATCTTTTAATGATAATGAAGAACTAACTGAATGCTGAATTAGCCATCTGATATAACCAGAGATTATATTAGATGATACAGGAGATATATAGGACGCAACTTGTTCTTTGATAATAACTTCCTCTCAACCCCGTCAACACTTTTAATGCTTTTTTTTGTGATTCAAATTCATACTTCCTTTTTGTTTCTTTTGGCTCTGTTAATGTGTTTGATAAGATCCAGAGATTTAAAAATTGTAGTTAGCTTTGTGAGAACTTAATATTGTAAAAATATTCATTATTCTGTGATGAATGGATCTATAAATTCAATGCAATCTCAATTAATATCACATCATGCTTTTTCTGTGTGAAAATTATAAATTGGCTCTCAATTTTGTATGAACCAAAAATTCTTGGGCCAGGAAAATTTAGAAGAACAAAAACAAGATATCAAAACATTTAGTAAAAGGACACTAATAAAGATAGTAGGCAGAGGCACCAGAGATCAAACTGCCAACATCCACTGGATCATGGAAAAAGCAAGAGAGTTCCAGAAAAACATCTACTTCTGCTTTAATGACTACGCCAAATCCTTTAACTGTGTGGATCACAATAAACTGTGAAAAATTCTGAAAGAGATGGGAATACCAGACCACCT
Source organism: Aepyceros melampus (assembly GCA_006408695.1). NCBI lineage: Eukaryota > Metazoa > Chordata > Mammalia > Artiodactyla > Bovidae > Aepyceros > Aepyceros melampus. The sequence continues at coordinate 67,847 of SJXQ01002532.1, forward strand.
GACCTGCCTCTTGAGAAACCTATATGCAGGTCAGGAAGCAACTGGACATGGAACAACAGACTGGTCCCAAATAGGAAAAGGAGTACATCAAGGCTGCATATTGTCACTTTGCTTATTTAACTTCTATGCAGAGTACATCATGAGAAATGCTGGGCTGGAAGAAGCACAAGCTGGAATCAAGATTGCTGGGAGAAGTATCAATAACCTCAGATATGCAGATGACACCACCCTTATGGCAGAAAGTGAAGAACTAAAGAGCCTCTTGATGAAAGTGAAAGAGAAGAGTGAAAAGTTGGCTTAAAACTTAACATTCAGAAAACTAAGATCATGGCATCCGGTCCTATCACTTCATGGCAAATAGATGGGGAAGCAACGGAAACAGTGGCAGACTTCATTTTTCTGGGTTCCAAAATCACTGCAGATGGTGACTGCAGCCATGAAATTAAAAACGCTTACTCCTTGGAAGAAAAGTTGACAACCTAGACAGCATATTAAAAGCAGAGACATTACTTTGCCAACAAATGTCCATCTAGTCAAAGCTATGGTTTTTCCAGTGGTCATGTATGGATATGAGAGTTGGACTATAAAGAAAGCTGAACGCAGAAGAATTGATGCTTTTGAACTGTGGTGATGGAGAAGAGTCTTGAGAGTCCTGTGGACTGCAAGGAGATCCAACCAGTCCGTCCTAAAGGAAATCAGTCCTGAATAGTCATTGGAAGGACTGATGCTGAAGCTGAAACTCCAATACTTTGGCCACCTGATGTGAAGAGCTGACTCATTTGAAAATACCCTGATGCTTGAAAGATTTAAGGCAGGAGGAGAAGGGGACAGCAGTGGATGAGATGGTTGGATGGCATCACCGACTCAATGGACATGAGTTTGAGAAAATTCCGGGAGTTGGTGATGGACAGGGAAACCTGGCATCCTGCAATCTATGGGGCTGCAAAGAGTCGGACATGACTGAGCGACGGAACTGAACTGAAGTGAATGAAGACAGTATGGAATTATTCCAGATACAGATTAAAGTAATAAAGTAGAGATTCCAAAAGCAGACTGACAAGGTCAGCAGAAAAAAAATTTTTTTTTTTATGACAGCAGTCATGAAAGCTAGCACTTGAGACATGTGTACAAGCTTTTCCAAGAGAGATGTTAGTGACCTGGCTTTACCGTTGGAGTGAGTGGGAAGGGAGAGAGCAGCGGAAGTCATCAGTTTATTAGAAGCTGAGCCTTCAGGCAGCAGGTTGTAAAATTTACAGTTAAGTCCCTTTGAGAGAAAGATGAAATATTGGGTGTTTTCACAGATTTCCTCTGTCCTGAGCTCTGGGGTGTTAGTCTGAGAGCTTACAACCCAGCCCTTAAAGAACTGCTTCTTTGTAAGCGACAGTAGTTTATGTCTCCTGAGTCCAAGTCTCATTGGCCATCACAGCCCGGATTCCAGGGGCCATCCCTGAGTGGCAGATACGAAAACTGGAAATTGAATTGTTAAAATTTAGTAGACTGATGTTAACACTACTTTGCAAGAATGTAAAGCGAGTGGGAGTCTTGTTTACTACTGGCAGGACTGTACATTTGTGTAACCACTTTGGAACACGATCTCATAATATTTACTAATATTGAACATCAACTTGCCTTATCATTGATGAAGGAAAGTTACATGGCTCAAAATAGCCTGGAGTTAAAACTCCTCTCCAGATCCTCCCCACCATTCTATGCAAAACAAAGAACCCTCTCACCCAAATCAAAAAATGGACATTATGGTTGATTACGCTCAGCTCCCAGCTGGTCCAGCCTCTAGTCGATCTACAAAACTCCTTGCCCCAGCCGTTTAAGAGATAACTACTCAGAACAACCTTGGAGAAGAACAGGCCTCCTCCAGACAGTAACTTTTGACATACATGCCTGTATATACTTATTCATTTCTTGGGGCAGCAGCTTGCTAATCTGACTGCTGCCCCTTCTTGCCTCATTAAAAGTGATCTGTTCCTGTAAAGTGCCGGTCTCGTTCTTGTTCTGAACCTCGCCTTCTCTAACCCCTTTACCTTACAGCTGGCCTCTTCTTCTCCTAGATATTTTCCAAAGAGATATTAATGTACCAAAATGCATGAACAAGAAAGTAGATAGCAGTGCTGTTCATAGGATCTCTCAGTGAGACTACCCAGTATTCACTCAAAGTAGATTTTGGCAAATGTAATCTGGGCTTCCCTGACAGTGCAGCTGATAAAGAATCTGTCTATCCACCTGTAATGCAGGAGACCCCAGTTCAATTCCTGAGTCAGGAAGATCCCCTGGAGAAGGGATAGGCTACCGTTTCAGTATTCTTGGGCTTCCCTGGTGGCTCAGATGGTAAAGAATCCAACTGCAATGCAGAAGACCTCGGTTCGACCCCTGGGTTGGAAAGATCCCTTGGAGAAAAGAAAGGCTACCCACTCCAGTATAATTCCAGGATAATTCCATGGACAGCAACCTGACAGTCTATAGTCCATGGGAGTCTCAAAGAGTCAGAGTGAAGAAGTTTCACTTTCACTTTCATGTACCTATAAACCCACTGAAATATTACTACTTATAATAACACCAATTCTTTTGAAAATTAATGACCTTAGCATATGCAATTTTAGCATCTTATTTGATTGTATAGTAGACCGAGAAAATAATATAAGTATAGAGAAGTATGAGCACTACACAGATACTTACATTTTAAAAAGAAAATATTTTAAATTTAAAATGAGAGGTAAATAGGGAATGATAAAAAGCAAAGAGAAAGGAGGACAAGAGAAATTAGGAATTGCAATATTTATTTCTATAATTTTTTTTTTAGTGATTATCATTTTCCCTGGAAAGCAGTAAATGCTATAAGAAATAAAAAAAAATAAATTATCCCTTGTCCCCACTCAGAAAAAAAATCTGATAAGACTAAGCAAGATATAAAGAGAAGCTAATAGAATTTTGAATTTTGATGGATACAAAGAGGAGGAGGAAATGGCGTTGGTATAACTCTTGAAAAGGTAGGTAAGACACTGACATGTGTTTTTATAATGGAGGGCCCTTCAGAGGGGTTAGTGTACTTTTTAATATTAATGTGTTTATTTTCGGCTGCCCTGGGTCTTTGTGGAGGGTGTGGGGTCTTCACGGTGGTACCCAGTCTCCTTGTTGTGGCTCACGGGCTCAGCAGTCACAAGTTAGCTGAGTTATCCTGCCGCATGTGGGACCCAAGTTCTCCTGACCAGGGAATGAACCCACTTTCCCGGCCCAGGAAGTTGGATTCTTAACCACTGGACCACGAGGGAAGTCCTGGGGTTAAGGTATTGAAGGAGGAAGGTATAGGGCAGATTTGAGAAGTGAACAGATCACAAGTCAGTGATTTCTGGATTGCATGTGCTTGGAGGAAAAAAGTATCTGAAAACGATGCAAAGGTGTGTTGAGTACAGATACTGAGTAGTGTTGAATCCTGTTCTAAGTAAGCTGAATTTTTTCTGTCCATATTGAGTTCCTGCATGAAGAATTTGAGTAGGAAGTTGATATTTGATATATATTTGAGAATATAATGAAAGGGAATGTGAAGGAGAATTTAACCGGGGAAAAATAATAATCTTTTAGAGAGATTTTGAGAGCATCTCATCCTTTTATTTAATAGATGATAAAAGAGGCTTATATCAGCTGATAGCTCAGGAAATTATAGAACCCAGGTTTCTGAAATTCTAACCCAAGAAATCTTTTCTTCAAAACTAGAATTAAGAACAGGTAGCAAACTGTTGTGTAATCTAGGTGAAAAAAGATAATGGCAGGAACTGGGGTGGTGGGAATAAGAATTAATTGACACATGAGGAGGACTTTGAGCAGGTGTGACCGACAAGATTTGGTAGGCTATTACATGCGACTAAAGGAGAGTATTTTTGGATTCCAGCTTGAATGACTGAAAGGAGGAGGGAGTTTTTAACTGGGCCAGAGAATATGGAAGGCAGCAGGTTTGGAAGGGAAGATGAGATGTTTCGTTTATTTCTGTGTACAAATCACTAGCTTTACTCAGGAGTCAGCAGTAAGTTCAGAAGTCCTTTTCAAGACTTCTCAGGACTGAGATAATATCACATGAAAATGACTGGATCAGCCTTTTGAATGATTTATTCATATCAGTTACTAAGAATTTGGTGGATTGGTTGGGTAATCAGATTTTTAAGTGTCCTTTTTTTTTTTTTTTTTCATTTAGTTGTTTTAGTGCTAGTTCCCAGATGGTTCAGTGGTCAAGAATCCACCTGCCATACAGGAGATACGGGTTCAGTCTCTGGTTTGGGAAGATCCCCTGGAGAGGAACTGGCAACCCACTCCAGGATTCTTGCTGGGAAATCCCATGGACAGAGGAGCCTGGTGGGCTACAGCCCATGGGGTCACAAAGAGTCACGCATGATTGGTGGCTGAGCATGTGCAAGACCTATTAAGACTTTTCCTCCTAAAAACATTACTAGTGTTTCCTTCTTTGAACTTTATTTTGGGCTTCATCTAAGTTAACTGTGATAGAAGGAGAAAAATGATGCATTGCTCAACAGCAGCTGTGTTTTCCCTCCCAAACCAGCCTTTGAAATACTCGATCAGAATTCCCTATCTATAATGAGTCATGTGTTCAAAAATAGTGGTTGAGTTTTTCCACTATAAACAGATAGTAGAGTCATATTAACAATACTAATTCATCCAGTCTAAGAACATGGTACGTTTTTCCATCTGTTTGTATTTTCCTAAATTTCTTTCATCAGCATCTTACATTTTTTTTTTTTTTAGTACAGTTCTTTTACTTCCTTGATGGTAAAGAATCCACCTGCAATGCAGGAGACCTCGGTTTGATTCCTGGGTCAGGAAGATTCCCTGGAGAAGGGATAGGCTACCCACTCCAGTGTTCTTGGGCTTCCCTTGCAATGCAGGAGACCTGGGTTTGATCCCTGGGTTGGGAAGATCCCTTGGAGAAGGGAAAAGCCGCCCACTTCAGTGTTCTGGGCTGGAGAATTCTGTGGCCTGTATAGTCCATGGAGTTTCTAAGTGTCGGACATGACTGATCGACTTTCACTTTCACTTTTCTTTTACTTCCTTAGTTGGATTTATTTTCAGATAATTTACTCTTTCTGACATGACTGTGAATGAGATTGTTTTCTTAATTTGCTTTTTTGATAGTTAATTGTTCAGTTCAGTTCAGTTCAGTCGCTCAGTCGTGCCTGACTCTTTGCGACCCCATGAATCGCAGCACACTAGGCCTCCCTGTCCATCACCAACTCCCGGAGTTCACTCAGACTCATGCCCATGGAGTCAATGACGCCATCCAGCCATCTCATCCTCGGTTGTCCCCTTTTCCTCCTGTCCCCAATCCCTCCCAGCATCAGAGTCTTTTCCAGTGAATCAGCTCTTCGCATGAGGTGGCCAAAGTACTGGAGCTTCAGCTTTAGCATCATTCCTTCCAAAGAAATCCCAGGGCTGATCTCCTTCAGGATGGACTGGTTGGATCTCCTTGCAGTCCAAGGGACTCTCAAGAGTCTTCTCCAACACCACAGTTCAAAACCATCAATTCTTCAGCACTCAGCCTTCTTCACAGTCCAACTCTCACATCCATACATGACCACAGGAAAACCATAGCCTTGACTAGATGGACCTTAGTCAGCAAAGTAATGTCTCTGCTTTTGAATATGCTATCTAGGTTGGTCATAACTTTTCTTCCAAGGAGTAAGCGTCTTTTAATTTCATGGCTGCAGTCACCATCTGCAGTGATTTTGGAGCCCCCCAAAATAAAGTCTGACACGGTTTCCACTGTTTCCCCATCTATTTCCCATGAAGTGATGGAACTGGATGCCATGATCTTCATTTTCTGAATGTTGAGCTTTAAGTCAACTTTTTCACTCTCCTCTTTCACTTTCATCAAGAGGCTTTTTAGCTCCTCCTCACTTTCTGCCATAAGGGTGGTGTCATCTGCATATCTGAGGTTATTGCTATTTCTCCCGGCAATCTTGATTCCAGCTTGTGCTTCTTCCAGTCCAGCGTTTCTCATGATGTACTGTGCATAGAAGTTAAATAAGCAGGGTGACAATATACAGCCTTGACGTACTCCTTTTCCTATTTGGAACCAGTCTGTTGTTCCATGTCCAGTTCTAACTGTTGCTTCCTGACAGTGTATAGAAATACAACAGATTTCTGTATGTTAATTTTGTGTTCTGAAAATTTACCAGATTCACTGATGAGTGTTCTAGTAGTTGTTTGGTGGCGTCTTTAGGATTCTCTAAGTGTAGTATTATGTTATCTAAAAACCGTTACAGTTTTACTTTCTCCTTTTCAATTTGGATTCCTTTCTTTCTTTTTTTTGTCTTGTCTGATTACTGTGGCTAGAACTTCCATGCCTATGTTGAATAAAAATGGCAAGAACAGATGTCCTTGTCTTTTCTTGATCTTAAAAGATATATTTTCAGCACTTCAGTATTGAGTAAGATGTTCTCTGTGAGTTGGTCATATTCACCATTGTTATGCTGAAGTATGTTCTGTCTATACCAGATTTGTCGAAAGTTTTCATTATAAACAGATAATGAATTTTTTCAAAAGCTTTCCTGAATCAATTAAGATGATCATATGATTTTTTAAATTTGTTAATGTGGTATATCTCATGATTGACCTATGGAACTGAACCATTCTTGTATCCTTGGGATAAATCTTATTTGATCATATGATTCTTTTACAGTATTATAGAATTTTGTTTGCTAACATTTTGTTGAAGATTTTTGCACCTATTTCTTCAATGATATTGGCCTGTATTTTTCTTATTGTGGGATTTTTGTTGTGATTAACTATTAAGGTGATGCTGGCCTCACAGAACACATTAGGAGGCACTCCCTCCTCTGCAGATGTTTGTAATAGTTTCAGAAGTATACTTGTACATTGTTCTCTAAATGTTTGGTAGAATTCACCTGTGAAGCCCTCTAGTCCTGAGTTTTTGTTTGTTGGGAGTTTTATTTTTATTATTACTGACTCAGTTTTGTTACTGATAATTGAGCTGTTTGTATTTTCTATTTCTTCCTAATTATGTCTTAGGAGATTTGTACATTTCTAGGAATTTGCCCATTTCTTTTAGGTTGTCCATTTTATTGGCATTTATTTGTTTGTAGTAATCTCTTATGATCTATTGTATTTCTGTGTTTTTGTTAGTAACTTCTTTTTCATCTATGACTTTATTTATTTGGACCCTCTCTGTATTTCTAGTTTATGAGCCTGGCTAACAGTGAATCAAGTGTATCTTTTCAAAGGTCACCTCTTAGTTTCATCTATCTTTTCTATTGTCTTTTAGTCTATTTTATTTATTTTAGCTCTAATCTTTATGATTTCCTTCCTTCTATTAATTTAGATTCTGTTTGACATTTTTCTGGTCTCTTGGTGTAGAAAATATATGTTTTACATTTGAGATTTTTTTCTTGTTTCCTAAAGCAAGTTTATATCACTATAAACTTCTCTCTTCAAACTGCTTTTGCTGTATCTAAGAGATTTTGGATTATTGTGTTTTCATTTTTATTTGTCTCCAGGCATTTTTAATTTTATGTTTGTTTTATTTCATGTTTTGTTTAGTAGTGTATTGATTAACCTCCATATGTTAATGCTTTCGCAATATTTTTTCTTGTAATTGATTTGTAGTCTCCAGCTTTGTGCTCCAAAAAGATACTTGACATGACTTCAGACTTCTGAACTTTACTGAGACTTGTTTTGTGACCTAGGATATGTTCTATCTTAGAGCAAGCTGCATGTGCATTATAAAGAACATATATTCTGCTGCTTTTGCATGGAATATTCCATGTATATCTGTCAAGCTCATCTGAGCTTATGTGTTGTTTAAAGCTAGTTAAACAATTATTTTTTTTGTCTGATTGATCTATCCATTGATGCAATTAGGGTATTATAGTCTCTTACTATTAGTGTTTCTGCCAAATTCTCCCATTATGTCTATCAATATTCACTTTATTTAAGTGTCCCTATATTTAGTGAATTGGAGAAGGTGATGGCACCCCACTCCAGTACTCTTGCCTGGCAAATCCCATGGACAGAGGAGCCTGGTAGGCTACAGTCCATAGGGTTGCTAGGAGTCGAACTGAGCGACTTCACTTTCACTTTTCACCTTCATGCATTGGAGAAGGAAATGGCAACCCACTCCAGTGTTCTTGCCTGGAGAATCCCAGGGACGGGGGAGCCTGGTGGGCTGCCATCTATGGGGTCACACAGAGTCAGACACGACTGAAGTGACTTAGCAGTAGCAGCAGTATATTGAGTGAATACATACTTATAATTGTAATATTTGCTTATTGGATAGATCCTTTTATCACTTTGTAATGCCCTTGTCTATTGTTAAGTCTTTGTCTTAAAGTCTATTTTGTCTGATATAAGTATTGCTATCTTGGATTTATGTTTTCATTTGCATAGACTACCTCTTTCCATCTGAAATGAGTCTCTTGTAGGCATCATATGTATGGGTCTTGTTTTTCTTTCTATTAGGCACTATACTTCGATTAGAACATTTAACCCATTTACATTTGAAGTTATCATTGATAGGCATCTATTATTGCCTTTAAAAATCAGTTGTCTTTATAGTTTATTTTTGGTCTTTCATCCTTTTATGTTCTCTTTCCTTGTGATTTGATGGCTGTCTTTAGTGTTATGTTTGAATTCTTTCTTTTCTGTTTTTAAGTGTATCTGTTGTAGGTTTTTGGCTTTTAGTTATGATACGTGTATATGCACACACGTTGTTTAGCCACTCAGTCGTGCTCAATTATGTCAGACTCTTTGCAACCCCATGGGCTGTAGCCCACCAGGCGCCTCTGTCCACAGAATTCTCCAAGCAAGAGCACTGGAGTGGGTTGCCGTTTTCTTCTCCATACATATACACGTATATATACTTAAGAAATCAAAAACAGATTTCTTGAGTTCAAGTGCATTTTAACTCTCTCACCCGCATTTACACCTTTGTCATCATATTTTATATATTTTTGTTTTTTGTATCCGTATCATGGACATACTATTTTTAGTACCTCTGTTTTTTAACCGTCCAACTAACTTTATGGGTTGATATACTATGTTTACTATATATTTGCCTTCACCAGTGAGTTTTCTCTTTTGTAATTTTTGCACCTGTAGCAGGGGCCTTGGCTTTTCCTCTTGAAGAAGGCCCTTTAGCGTTTCTCATAAAGATGGTTTGGTGGAGCACAGCTCTTCTGGCTTTTGCGTTTCTGTAATGCTCTCGACGTCTCCATCAAGTCTGAGGAAGTCTTGCTGAATAAAACATTCCTGGTTGTGGTTTTATCCTTTTCAGCACTTTAGCATGCTACTGTCTCTAGCTTGCAGCACTGTTGCTGAAAAGTCATGTGATGATCTGATGGGAGCTCCCTTGTGTAAAACTACTTGATTTCCTCTTGCTGGTTTAGAACAGAACTCTTGGGAGGATTTCAAAGTATCCCTTGGCCAGCACCATTGTCCCAGTGGTAGAATGAGCTCCTCCAGAAGGCTTCTGACAATATCTATATCCTCTGTTATTGTTGTTGTTTAGCAGCTAAGTTGTGTTTGACTCTTTTGTGACCCCATAGACTGTAGCCCTTCGGGCTCCCCTGCCCATGGGATTTTCCAGGCAAGAATACTGGAGTGGTTTGCCACTTCCTTCTTCAGGGGATCTTCCTGACCCAGGAATCAAACCCGTGTTGAACCTGCATCTCTTGCACTTGCGGGTGGGTTATTCACCACTGAGCCCTCAGGGAAACCCCTGTATCCCCCGGGGCGGGGTGTCCCAGTGCTCCTCCTCTCCAAGATGTTCTCCAGATGAGCAAGTGGCTCTGACTAGGTCACTGCTTCTGCCCTGGGTCTCAGAGCATGTGATATTTTGTGTGTGCCCTCTAAGAGTGGAGTGTCTATATCCTACAACCCTCTGGGTCTCCTTGAATTCAGCTCCACTGGCCTTCAAAGCAAAATGTTCTGACTTGTCTTCCTTGTGCAAACCCTGGACTGGGGAGCCTGATGTGGCCTTGGGCCCCTCGCTCCTTGAGGAAAGCCTATACAGTTATAATCATCTTGTGGACTTCCCTGATGGCTCAGAGGGTAAAGTGTCTGTCTGCAATGCAGGAGACCTGGGTTCGATCCCTGGGTCGGGAAGATCCACTGGAGAAGGAAGTGGCAACCCACTCCAGTACCCTTGCCTGGAAAATCCCATGGACGGAGCCCACTGTAGCCTACCAGGCTCCGTCCATGGGGTCACAAAGTTGGACACGACTGAGTGACTTCACTGACTTCACTGACCCAAGGGTATGTTTTTGACTATAGAGTGTTCCTGCTGCTCCCACTCATATCACTGTGGCTCCTTCTTTATAACTTCTTGTAGCAGATCATTTCTGGTAGTCTTCAGATCATTCTTATGCCTGGCTGCTCTGTGAATACTTGTGATTTTGGTGTGCCCATGGGAGGGGGTGAGTTCAAGGTCTTCCTCTTCTTACATCTTGGCCACTCCCCAAGAGTTCTCTTCTGAAGTTTGAATTCTTTAAGTCTGAATTTTTACTTCACAAATTACAGTTGTGTGCCTTTAAAGATGTTACTTAACTTCTCCATATTTTGATTTCCTTTCTTCTAAAATGATAGAACAATGATATATATATATTATATGGTTGTTTAGAGGTTTAAATAAGGTAATATATAAAAGTGCCTAAAACATTAATGTTTATGAAAAGAAGTTAACCTCCAAATTGTGGAGATGAAGAAATAATTATTAGATTTATATCTTTATTGGATTTATTAGATTATTTTATTTCTTCACTAAATAGTTTTATGTCAGGTTATAGAAGCTATTATTTGTTGCAATGAGAGTTAAAGCAGTAGTGCATTTTTTATCATTTAAAATGTCTCTCAGATATTTTAAGACAAGATGGTAAAATGAATTAATGCTTACATTTAAATCTAAATGCTAATAACATATAGCATAATAAAAGCCAGTACAGAGATATAGATAGATGCAAACAGGGGCACATGTTTACACAGGGCAGAATGCGAACAGTGGTGAGGAAAACTGATTTGTAGGTCTTATGTTATAAAATGAGTGGTAGTTGCCTCATTAAACAACCTTGAGGTTCTTGGTACTGGTTTTTCACATAAAATGTTTCATTGGTTGAAATCAAAGATTAAGGTGTGGTGGGTTGCTCAGATTAGCAGAAAAAAAATTGCCTCAAATTCACCTTGGGGTTATGCTGATCTGCAAGAACTCAAAGTATCTTGACTGTATCTGCCATATCCCTCAATGCATCAGGAGTAATGCCATATTACTGACAGATAGGGCCAGCCACAGGCCTCATTAAGAGGTAGGCAGAAGAGGGTGACACGCAGAAGGTGACACACCTTAATAATATATGCCACATAGTAAGAACCCAATAAATATTCCAAGAGAAAATAAAATGTGTAGTGACATCACTTATATAAGTTCACTTTCAGGAAGTTAAATATTTGTAAGTACAACTCAATGGTGTTTATAGAACAGTATAAATTGTTGTTGTTTCTCAGTTGCTAAGTCCTGTCTGACTCTTTGCGATCCCATGGACTGCAGCACATGGGACTCCTGTCTCCCACTGTCTCCTGGACTGCAGCACATGGGACTCCTGTCTCCCACTGTCTCCTGGAGTTCCCAAATCCATGTCCATTGAGGTGACATTGCTATCTAATCATCGCATCCTCTGCTGCCCCCTTCTCCCTTTGCTGTTAATCTTTAACCTTTGCATCAAGCTTTTTCCCAGTGAGTCAGTTCTTCACATCAGGTGGCTAAAGTACTGGAGCTTCAGCTTCAGCAACGTTTCTTCCAATGAATATTAAGGGTTGATTTCCTTTAGGATTGATGGGTTGGATCTTCTTGCAGTTCAAGGAACTCTCAATAGTCTTCTCTAGCACCACATATTCAAAAGCATCAACTCTTTGGCACTCAGCCTTCCTTATGGTCCAATTCTCACATCCCTATGTGGCTACTGGAAAAAAAAATAGCTTTGACTATATGGACCTTTGTTGGAAAAGTGATATTTCTGCTTTTTAATATGCTGATTTCCCGGGTGGCTCAGTGGTAAAATGCACCTGCCAATGAAGGAGCTACAGGTTCAATCCCTGGGTCAGGAAGATCCTCTGGAGGAGGAAATGGCAACCCACTCCAGTATTCTTGCCTGGAGAATCCCTTGGACAGAGGAGAATGGTAGGTTAAAGTCCGTGGAGTCACAGAGCTGGACAAAATTGGGAGACTGATCATGCACCAGGTTTCTCATAGCTTTCCTTCCAGGGAGCATTCTTCTTTTAATTTCATGGCTGCAGTCACCATCTATAGTGATCTTAGAGCCCAAGAAAATAAAATTTATCACTGCTTCCACTTTTTCCCCTTCTATTTGCCATAAAGTAATGGGACCAGATGCCATGATCTTAGTTTGTTTTTAGAGTTGAGTTTCAGGTCAGATTTTTCACTCTCTTCTTTCACCCTTATCAACAGGCTCTTTAGTTCCTCTTCAATTTCTTCCATTAGAGTGGTATTATTTGTATATCTGAGGTTGTTGATAACTTCTCCCTGTAATCTGGGTTCCAGCTTGTGATTCATTCCACCCAGCGTTTTGCATGAGGTACTCTGCATATAAGTTAAATAAGCAGGGTGACAATATACAGCCTTGTTGTACTCTTTTCCCAGTTTTGAACCAATCCATTGTTCTGTGACCATTTTTAACTGTTGTTTCTTGATCCACGTACAGTTTTCTCAGGAGCAGATAAGCTGGTCTGGTACTCCCATCCCTTTAATGATTTTGCTGTGATTCAGAGTCAAAGGCTTTAGCATAGTCAGTTAGGCAGAAGTCGATGTATTTCTGGAACTCTCTTGCTTTCTCCATGATCCAATCAATGTTGGCAATTTGATCTCTGGTTCCTCTGCCTTTTCTAAATCCAACTTGTACATCTGGAAATTCTCAGTTCACATACTGTTGAAGCCTAGCTTGAAGATTTTGAACATAACCTTGCTAGCATGTGAAATGAGCACAAATGAATGGTAGTTTGAGCATTTTTTGTTATTGCTTTTCTTTGGGATTGGAATGAAAACTGACCTTTTCCAGTCCTGTGGCCACTGCTGAGTTTTCAGATTTGTTGACACTTTGAATGTCACACTTTAACAGCATCACTTTTTAGGATTTTAAGTAGCTCAGCTAGAATTCCATCACCTCCACTAGCTTTGTTTGTAGTGACTTCCTAAGGCCCACTTGACTTCTCACTGCAGGATGTCTGGCTCTAGGTGAGTGATGACATCATAGTAGTTTGTGCCATAAAGCCCTTTATTGTAGAGTTCTTCTGTGTATTCTTGCCACCTCTTCTTAATCTCTTCTGCTTCCTTAGCATTTCTGTCCTTTATTGTGTCTACCCTTGCATGGTATATTCCCTTGATATCTCCAATTTTCTCAAGAGATCTCTGGCTCCTCCTTCCATGGGATTTTCCAGGCAAGAGTGCTAGAGTGGATTGCCATTTCCTTCTCCAGGGGATCTTCCCGACCCAGGAATCGAACCCAGGTCTCCCGCATTGCAGGCAGGCTTTACCGTCTGAGCCACCAGGGAAGCCCATCTTTCTCATTCTATTATTATTCTCTGTTTCTTTACACTGTTTATTTAAGAAGGTCTTCTTATCTCTCATTGCTGTTCTCTGGAATTCTGCATTCAGTCTTTCCTTTTCTGCCTTGCCTTTCACCTCTCTTCTTTCCTCAGCTATTTGTAAAGTCTCCTCCATTAACCACTTTTCCTTCTTCATTTATTTTTCCTTGGGATGGTTTTGATCACTGCCTCCTAAACAATGTTATAAAACTTTGTCCATAGTTCTTCAAGCACTCTACAAGATCTAATCTCTTGAGTCTATTCATCACCTCCAAATCCCATATAATTGTAACGGATTTGATTTAGGGCATACCTGAATTGCCTAGTGGTTTTCCCTGCTTTCTTCAATTTAAGCATGGAATTTTGCAATAAGAAATTCATGATCTGTGCCACAGTTAGCTGTAGGTCTTGTTTTCACTGACTGTAGAGGGTTTCTCTATTTTTGGCTGCAATCAACAAGATAAAATATTTGCAAACTAAATTAATAAATATGTATATAAAAATCAGTTTATGATCAAATATGGTTTATCCCAGTAATGTGAGGAAGTTCAATGCCGCAACATTTATTATTGACATATATATTTAATTGATGCTGAGATGTACCACTAAATACTCCTTCTGGATTTTAGAACTATTTTCCAAGTGCCCAGGAATGCTACAGTTAGGCCTCACTTACTGGTCATTTTCCAAAATGATTGGCTGAAGAGAGTCACCTTGACCAGGGTCAAGTCCTTTTTCACCTGAATAATTTGCAGCAAATGACTGGTCCGTTAGGGAGTGTAAAAGCATGGCTCCCAGTCACTAATTTAGGAAAAACATGATACAGCATTCCATCTTAGCTTTGGAGCTTCTTGTAGTGTTAGCTGATGCTATTCCTGTGGTTGTTCTACAGCCTAACTTCTCCCTCTGTCCAACCCTGCTTCTTTCCCCTTCTTCTCATAGATAATGATTCTAGGACTGATCAGCTTGCTACATGTAAATTTTCATCTCAGAATCTGCATCCTGGGGAACCCAACTAGAAATGGAATCATACTAATATGTTTTTTTAAACATTTATTTTTTAACTGAAGGATAATTACTTTACAGAATTTTGTTGTTTTCTGTCAAATATCAGTATGAATCAACCATAGGTGTACATACATCCTCTCCCTCTTGAACACCCCTCCCATCTAGAACAGGAAGCAGCCTAGATGTCCACCGACAGATGAATGGATAAAGAAGTTTTGGTACATATGCACAATGGAATATTACTCATCTGTAAAAAGGAATGCATTTGAGTCAGTTTTAATAAGGTGGATGAACCTAGAACCTATTACACAGAGTGAAGTAAGTCAGAAAGAGAAAGGTAAATATCTATACTAATGCACACATATGGAACCTAGAAAGATAGTAATGGTGAATTTATTTGCAAGGTAGCAATGGAGAAACAGACACAGAGAGCAGACTTATGGACACGGGAGAGGAGAGAAGAGGGCGAGATGTGTGGAGAGTAACCTGGAAACTTACAGTACTAATATGTTTTAAAAGGTGCAAAAGAATAGATTTGAACAATTTCACATTCATTCCAGGTGTACATATCTTGTCATTGTTCCATCACTAAGTTATGTCTGACACTTTGCAACCCCATGGACTGCATTGCGCCAGGCTCCTCTGTCTTAGAAAATTAGAAATTGAAGATTACATTAATAAACTGATAAATATATATTAAAACTAGTAGCAAATCCAAGAAAATTCACATAAAGCTCATTGTGAATAAAAGAAAGTGAAACAAGTATTCTTACAGACAAAACCCACAGTCAAAACTCAGAAGCATCTTACGCAACATTAAAAACTAGCAGAATATAGCACATGCACTTTACTTACGGCAGTTCACAGTTTTTGAGTAATTATTATTTACTTGCAGTTTGATAATGACTTTACATACTCCCAAGTAAGGTGTGAATAAACTTAACAAAAGATGGCAATGCGTATATAGAGAAAATGATAGAAAAGTATCTAAGGATAGAAAAGAGAATCTGAATAAATGAGAGATGTCATTTTAATGGTTATAAGATTCACAAAACTTTAACAAGCTAATCTTAATATTTAAACATAAGATCTAAGGTCAGGAAGAGCCAAGACATTTTTTAAGAAATAGGAGGAACTTTTCTTGTATATAACCTTACTAGGAAAGTGAAAAGTGAAAGTCGCTTGGTCTTCCTGACTCTTTGAGACCCCATGGACTATACAGTCCCTGGAATTCTCCAGGCCAGAATACAGGAGTGGGTAGCCTTTCCCTCCTTCAGGAGATCTTCCCAACCCAGGGATCAAACCCAGGTCTCCTGCATTGCAGGCGGATTCTTTACCAGCTGAGCCACAAGGGAAGCCCATAATCTTACTATAAATCCAGGAAAATAAAGACAGAGTAGTATTAGGCTGGAGGTACAAATAGATCAATGTAATCAAATAAAGATCTCTAGAACAGCCTGTGAACATCTGGAGCCCTGATACATGACAAGTGGGGCCTGCTCGGCAATGCAGAAAGGATTCAGTAAATGATCTGGTACAAATGACTCACCTTATGGAGAAGATGCATTTAGATTCGAACTGTACCATGAAGTGAGCTGAACTGCACCTGCACAAAGGTCAATTCCAGCCAGGCTAAGAGCCGTATCACAAAGGGGAAAATCTTTAAAACCTTTCAGGAGAAAATATTAACTACTATGTTTACAGTCTTGTGGGTGAAAAGATAGTTTCAAGAAGAGGAAAAAAAAAGCATGACTCATAAAGGAGCCAATAGATACATTAAATTAAAATTTAAGTCTTGCATAGCAAAAAAAAAATCACATGGATTTATTTTTTATTATCCCTTAACTTGCTTTTAGTACATTGTTCTATAAATTTTCAAATTATATATATAATATATTATATTGGCAGGATTTTGCACATTTCATAAATAAAATCCTAACTTGGATTTTCTTTTCATTTAATAATATATTTTTAAGATGATGAAAATCCTGTAGTTCATTCATTTTTAATTTCCACAACATATGGAGTTGCAAGAATATCCCTCAGTTGACTGATGGAACAGACTGATGGGAATGTATATTGTTTATAATTTTTTTCTTTCGTGAACAGAGTGGCTATGAACACTATTGCAGGAGGTTTTCTCTGGAGAGAAATTACCTAGAAAGGTAAACGATGGAGGCAGAGAAATAGACTGTGGAAGGACATACACAATCCATGCACAAAAGCAGAACAAAAGAACCTGGAGTAGACATCGCATAAAGTTAAGGTTTGCAAAAGCTGAGTGGGGACCTACATATATGTTGACCATATTGTGTTGCATATTTTAAAAAATTATATTTGAAACATTTCATGAATAAGCAAGAGCTCCTTTTTTCCTATCTTCATTTCAACCTTGTATGCTGTTAATATCATGAATTTCCTTTTTGTTTCCCTCTGATGTATATTTGTATAATGTTACTTGCAACATTACTGAACTATTTTCTTTGAAATGCAGCTTTTAAATGTTATAAAAATGGATGTTTCTTCTTTATTCAGTTTGATATCCCTTTTTCCTTTCAATAAATAGATGAGTTGATTCTCCTCATGTTGAGGTGGCCAAGAAGTTTGTTTGGGAGGAAAAACCCAAGCAAACTTTCTAGCCACCCAATGTTTTTCAACAGCTTCATGTACTACACAGTTCATGCATTTAAATTTACCGATTTAAGTGCACAATTCAATGCCTTTTTAGTATCTTCATCCACAGGGTTATGCAGCACTCACCAATCAATCTAATTTTAGAACATTTTTGTCGTCCAAAAAAGAAAGGTCATGCCCCTTGCCGTTACTTTCCATTTTTTCCCACCATTACTCTTGCTGTTAAGCAACAATCACTCTAATTTCTGTCTTTCTAGCATTGCCTATGCCGTGTAAACGGAATCACTCAACACTTGGTCCTTTCTGTAGGGCTGGTCTCCCTTAGAATGCTGTCTGTGACGTTCCTCCACACCGTGGTTTACACCATCACTCCATTCTTTTTCATTACCAGGTGATAGACCATTGGGTTAACATATCACGTTTTTATTTACTCACTAATAAGTCTTACCAACTGTGTTTCTTCCCTCCCCCCTATTTTAAAGGATTCTGTGCACATTCATGTATAAGATTTTGTATGAAAGTGTTTCATTTCTTTTTGGCTTTATACCTAAGACGGGAATTGCTGGACACTATGGTAACATTTTATTAAACATGCATGTTAATATTTAAAGACTTCCAAATTGCTTTACAAAGCAGCTGCACCATTTTACACTCTCATCAGCAACAAATGAGGCTTCCTGTTTCTTCACATCCTTGTGAATGCTTATCATTATCTGTCTGTTTAACTATACACATTAGGTGGGATGAAATGCTATTTAATTTTGATTTGTTTTGCATTTTCTAAGTGACTAATGAAATGACATGTTTTCATGTGGCTATTGACCACTTGTGTGTCTTCTTTGGAGAAAATGTTTATTTAATCATCTGCCCATTTTTGCAATGGATTGCCAGTTTATTACTGGATTATGAGTTATTTATACATTCTGAGTATAAATTCCCTATCACATATATGATTCGCATGATAGCCTCTTACTGTATGGAGTTTTTACTTTATTGGTGCTAACTTTTGAAGCACAAAATTTTTTACTTCAATGAGATTCTCTTTATCCATTATATTGGTTGTGATCTTAGCATTTAGAGATGTATCCAAAATGCTTTGCCTAATCCAGGGTCACAAAGATTTACTTGGATGTTTTCCTCCAAAATTATTCTAATTTAGCTCTTGCATTTAGGTCTGTGCTCCATTTTAAGTATCTGGAGAAGGAAATGTCAATCCACTCCAGTATTCTTGCCTGGAGAATCCCATGGACTGAGAAGCCTAGTAGGTTACAGTCCGTGGGGTCGCAAAGAGTCGGACACGACTGAGCGACTTCACCTCACCTCCATTTTAAGTTAATCATTGTGTATGATATGAAGTAGAGGTCTAAACTCATTCTTTTTTATTGTGGAAACCCAGTTGTCTGAGTGCTATTTGCTGAAAAAAATAATTCTCCAGGGACACTAAGTGTAAAACTGGTATTTCTGGTCTCTTATTTTTATTCCAGTGATCTAAATGGCTATTTTATGCCAGTGTCTCACTGTCTTAATTTCTGTAGATATACAGTAAAATGTGAAATTTGGAGGCATATAAGTCATCCAATTTGTTTTTCCCAGTTATAATATGTTCTTATTAAGCATAATAAATATAATATTATACATCATAATGCATTCATGAGTGCTATTTGCTGAAAAAAATAATTCTCCAGGGACACTAAGTGTAAAACTGGTATTTCTGGTCTCTTATTTTTATTCCAGTGATCTAAATGGCTATTTTATGCCAGTGTCTCACTGTCTTAATTTCTGTAGATATACAGTAAAATGTGAAATTTGGAGGCATATAAGTCATCCAATTTGTTTTTCCCAGTTATAATATGTTCTTATTAAGCATAATAAATATAATATTATACATCATAATGCATTCAGTTCAGTTCAGTTCAATCGCTCAGACATGTCCCACTCCCTGCGACCCCATGACCTGCAGCTCTCCAGGCCTCCCCGTCCATCACCAACTCCTGGAGTTCACCCAAACTCATGTCCATCGAGTCGGTGATGCCATCCAGCCATCTCATCCTAGGT
>SJXQ01002533.1:0-91627 GCA_006408695.1 Aepyceros melampus
GTGGTCTGGTATTCCCATCTCTTTCAGAATTTTCCACAGTTTACTGTGATCCACACAGTCAAAGGCTTTGGCATAGTCAATAAAGCAGAAATAGATGTTTTTCTGGAACTCTCTTGCTTTTTCCATGATCCAGCGGATGTTGGCAATTTGATCTCTGGTTCCTCTGCCTTTTCTAAAACCAGCTTGAACATCAGGGAGTTCATGGTTCACATATTGCTGAAGCCTGGCTTGGAGAATTTTGAGCATTACTTTACCAGCATGTGAGATGAGTGCAATTGTGCGGTAATTTGAGCATTCTTTGGCATTGCCTTTCTTTGGAATTGGAATGAAAACTGACCTTTTCCAGTCCTGTGGCCACTGCTGAGTTTTCCAAATTTGCTGGCAAATTGAATGCCGCACTTTCACAGCATCATCTTTCAGTATTTGAAACAGCTCCACTAGAATTCCATCACCTCCACTAGCTTTGTTCGTAGTGATGCTTTCTAAGGCCCATTTCACTTCACATTCCAAGATGTCTGGCTCTAGATTAGTCATCACATCATCATGATTATCTGGGTCATGATACAAGTCCTATAAAAACCCACCATAGATTGTCATGTTTGCTTAATCGGGTTGAGTATATAATTATAATGGTTGATTTACTCAGGACATTATAATAAAAGAATAAAGCAGATGTAATTCTTGGGTATTATGAATAATTACTATTTTATAAGTGGCACACTCATTCTAATGATATATGAGGACATCAAACTTTAAAGAAGTTTAATCAGAAAGTTACAAATCATTAATGTCTTCTCCATATAATAATGATATTAGGTTAAATGGAGATTTTTAAAGTAGTTCTTGAATTAATGAATATTATAATGTTGTAATGGTGTTTATTTAATGTCTTTCTAGAGAAAGCACTTAACTTGGATTGTAGTATATTTTAAAGTTATCAAACATCAAATACTTCAAAAAAAAGTACTTTTTAACATTATCAACTCAATTTAAATGTTTAATGTTAATAGATGTCAAGGATGTTGTCAAAATTCACTCATGAAGAAAAAATAATTTCCATAAATATCTAGACCTAATTAATTATCTGAGTAAAAAATCTTTTCCTTGTGTTGGAAGCAGAAAGCACTGACCACTCATTTATTTTCTCCCTTGACTGCTGCTGCTGCTAAGTCACTTCAGTCATGACCGACTCTGTGCAACCCCAGAGACAGCAGCCCACCAGGCTCCCCCGTCCCTGGGATTCTCCAGGCAAGAACACTGGAGTGGGGTGCCATTTCCTTCTCCAAAGCATGAAAGTGAAAAGTGAAAGTGAAAGTGAAGTCATGTCCGACTGTTCACGACCCCATGGACTGCAGCCTACCAGGCTCCCCCATCCATGGGATTTTCCAGGCAAGAGTACTGCAGTGGGGTGCTATCACCTTCTCCGCTCCCTTGACTATCAGCAAATATTTAAAAGACTTCAGGTGTGCAGAGAGCTTACTACCCTTCCTGTCACTTGGTAAGCCGCATGGATGTGAACAATTTTCACTGTCCACTACATTCAAAGCATGCAGGCATTAGAGAAGGGACAAAACCAGTTGTCTTCCTATAGCTGTGATGGTCTTGGACATTTATCCTTTGCCCAATTAAAGAAATGGCTCAGGATACTTAAGGCATTTCCTTAAACACATATTAATCAGTAACTCCAACCGCATCCCCCCACTAGCACTTCTGGACTGGGTTTTTATCCACTTGAACAAGTCATTTCTTCATTATTATCTTGATCTATATGTGAATACTTTAAATAGTAACCCTTTAAAATTAACTAAAATTAAAAATTAAACTCTCAATCCTTTGTCACACTATTTAACTATGATCTTTAAATTTTGATGTACAGAGTCAAGCACAATCATCTTAAAATATTTTGGGGAAAAAAATCAAGAAAGGACAATGATGAAAAAACTTAAATATGCTATCTCATAGTCTGCAACACATTTAAATTTACACAGGTTTAGCACCCATCAGTAATGAAAACTCAAGAAATGTTGTTTAAAAGTATTTTCTAGATTCAGAACCATAATTTGAAAAGATACATGTAGCGCCAGTGTTCACTGCAGCACTATTTACAACAGCCAAGATACAGAAGCCACCTAAATGCCGAGCAACAGAGGAATGGACAAAGAAGATGTGGAACATATATACAGTGGAATATTACTCAGCCATAAAATGGAATTGTGCCACGTTCAGAGGTGTAGATGGATTTAGAGACTGTCATAAAGAGTGATGTTAAGTCATAAAAAGAAAAACAAATATCATATATTAACACACTGCAGATGGTGACTGCAGCCATGAAATTAAAAGACGCTTACTCCTTGGAAGAAAAGTTATGACCAACCTAGATAGTATATTCAAAAGCAGAGACATTACTTTGCTGACTAAGGTCCATCTAATCAAGGCTATGGTTTTTCCTGTGGTCATATATGGATGTGAGAGTTGGACTGTGAAGAAGGCTGAGCGCTGAAGAATTGATGCTTTTGAACTGTGGTGTGGAGAAAACTCTTGAGAGTCCCTTGGACTGCAAGGAGATCCAACCAGTCCATTCTGAAGGAGATCAGCCCTGGGATTTCTTTGGAAGGAATGATGCTAAAGCTGAAGCTCCAGTACTTTGGCCACCTCATGCGAAGAGTTGACTCACTGGAAAAGACTCTGATGCTGGGAGGGATTGGGGACAGGAGGAGAAGGGGACGACCGAGGATGAGATGGCTGGATGGCATCACGGACTCAATGGATGTGAGTCTGAGTGAACTTCGGGAGATGGTGATGGACAGGGAGGCCTGGTGTGCTGGAATTCATGGGGTCGCAAAGAGTTGGACACGACTGAGCGACAGAACTGAACTGAACATACATATGAGGAATTTAGAAAGGTGGTACAGATGGATTTATTTGCACAACAGAGACAGAGTCACAGATGTAGAAAACAAACTTATGGTTGCCAAAGGCAAAAGGAGAGAAGACTACATTAGGAGATTGGGATTAACATATACACACTATCATATATACAATTGATAATAAAGACCTACTCTGTAGATCAGGGAACTCTACTGAATATTCTTTAATAACCTATATGAGAAAAGGTCTAAAATCTAAAAAAGAATAAATATATGTATAACTGACTTACTTTGTTATACACCTAAAACTAACACAACATTGTAAATCAACAATACTCCAATAAAAATTGTTTTTAAAAGTGTTTGCTAATTTTGGCATTTAAAAATGAAGTAAATTTGCTGCTGCTGCTGCTAAGTTGCTTCAGTCGTGTCCAACTGTTAGAGATCCCATGGATTGTAGCCCACCAGACTCCTCTGTCCATGGGATTCTGCAGGCAAGAGTACTGGAGTGGGGTACCATTGCCTTCTTCAGAATTAAACTTACGTCTATTTAATTGTTCAAATCTGACCTCCAAAAGGAATCTGTAGCTACTGTGAAATACAGAGGGAGAAGAAAGTATTTATCCTAAACATGCATGGGTTGGAAAGAACAGAAGAGTTTAGAATGAGAAATCTCAGAGTAATACAAACTGTCTTGTCTTTATTGTCTCTCCTCATACCTTTATTGATTATTTTCATCTCCCTCTCTGGCTATATTATTTAACACAAGTACTTTTGGGGTTATCAAACTTGTTATCTACCTTATACTTTGTACAATAAAATATTTTTTAGGAAGCTCCTATTGGGACTATGAAAATATAACTGAGAGCTCAGAGGAATCAACTTACTAAAAGCAAATGCCTATTTAAAAGCAGGCACAAATATTGCTTTTTTTATTGTTTTGCTACATGAATTTTTTTATGAAACATAGGTGGAACAAGCAAAAGGAAATTTCAAGCAATAGCTCTGGAAATTGGGTTTATTTCTAATAAAATTTGAGTAAAAGATGAGTATGAGATATTGTTCATGAAAACATGGAATTCAATTGGTTTTGCAAAAGCAAGATATTAGGCTAATTTTGCAATGAACAGGAATTTCTTAAGAAAGAGAAGAACACACAGTGCCTTCCTTATTGCACTAGTGGTCAGTCCCCACGCACATTGGTACCGATTATGGCAAAGGTATGATGGCCTTCCATCCCAAGAGTCTTGAGGTTAAGCAGTTTCTATTTCAAAACAATAAAGGCCAAAAAACAATAGCTTTCATGATACTAAGGCAACCACAAAACATAAAGTGTGACTCAACTTCCATTTCACATTGATAAACCAGAGATGGACCAGAGATCCGGAAGCTGACTACAGCTCTGCAGATTTGGGGCTCTATTTGAATGTCCTGTAATATTTATAAGGGTTTCCCAGGTGGCACTAGTGGTAAAGAACATGTCTGCCAATCAAGAGACATAAGAGAGATCAGGAGGGTCCCCTAAGGAGGGCATGACAATCCAGTATTCTTGCTTGGGAAATTCCATGAAGAGAGGAGACTGGAGGACTATAGTCCATGGAGTTGCAGAGTCAGACAAGACTGAAGCAACTTAGCATGAATGCATACATAGCATTATAAAACCAAAATCTCTCTTCTAGTGCCCAATAAATTCTTCCATAAACACCAACACTAATATTTTCTATTTAAGGTTTAGTCTTACAATGGAAGGAAAGAAAATCAAGGTAAAGAAGTAGACAAGAAGACCATAAAACAGAAGGTGAAAATGTATGAAGAAAAACCTTTAGGGGCCTTCAGAAATCTGAAACTAGAAAAATAAGGAAATACATGTAAACACACGAAGATTAGAGTAAATGAACCAAAAATATTTAATGAAGAAAAAAGTAGAATTACCTCAATTAGCAGTAGAAAAAGCACTCCCCAAAATGTCCCATCTGTGGGAGGTACCCAGAGTAAGCAGCAGAAGAAAAGGAGTATTATGGAGGTATCCTCCATGTGTCTGGGGCTTTATATATTACCCCATAGCAAAATAGAACAACCCTCTAATACAGGTGTCACTGAATTTCCACTTTATAGAACAAAAATCCAGAGGCTGGGAGGTTAACCAGGAAGGCATCAGAATAACCATCTCTGCACAGTGACCACAATAAAAGTGTCAGGTCATTACAGACAGAGCGGAGGTTTTGACAGCCTCACAATGACTATAGAATAATAGTAGACAGCCAAATTTCAAATGCAGAACATAAAAATAAATATCATGCTGTACTGATGTCTTGGCCAGGTATAAAACCATTTGGGCTGGTTTAAAAACACCGGACTAGGTGGCTTAACCAACATCATTTCTTTCTTACAGTTTGGAAGCTGGGAAATCCAAAGCAAAGCATCAGCAGATTTGGTGTCTGGTGAGGATCTGCTTCCTGATTCACAGAAGGCTGTCTTTTCACTGAGTCCTTTACATGGCAGGAGTGGGAGGGTGATGGAACTGTGTGGGGTCTCTTTTGTTTTTATTATTTATTGGGGGTGGGAGTCTCTTTTATATAAGGGCACTAATCCCATTCATGAGAACACCACCCTCAGAAACTAATTACTTCCCAAAGGCCACATTACCATCATATTGGTGGTAAGGATTTCAATATATGAATTTGGGGGGACACAAGCATTAAGTCTATAGCTACTATAGACAACATCACAGAGACTATAAATTGGGGGTTTACCTAAGGCATTTTAAAAAATCTAGAATAAGGAGAAAATCAGCCCTCAGGAATTTTCCAGTCAAGAATACAGGATGCAATGAAATCATCATATTTTCTAACACTGACTATGGTTTTATCAGCTAAGACATGTCAAAGAAGGTAATTAGGTTTTATCTTCCCCTGGTGGCTCAGTGGTAAAGAATCTGCCTGCCAGTGTAGAAGACCTGGGTTGGATCCCTGGGTCAGGAAGATCCCCTGAAGAAGGGAACGGTAGTCCACTCCAGTGTTCTTGCCTGGGAAATTCCATGGACAGAGGAGCCTGGTGGGCTATAGTCCATGGGATTGCAAAGAGTCAGACACAACTTAGTGACTAATCAACAACAAGGACAAAAAAGATCTCTATTTAGACAAGCACAGGAAAGTTGCTAAACTGAATGACGACACGAATTTTAAAGAGAAAGAATGCAGATGCTGTTAGTTTTGAAGTAAATATTAAACAATAAGCTCGATCCTATCTGGCGCTTCCCTGGTGGCTCAGATAGTAAAGAATCTGCCTGTAATGCTGGAGACCTAGATTTGATTCCTGGGTTGGGAAGATCCCCTGGAGGAGGGTATGGCAACCCACTCCAGTATTTTTGCCTTGAGAATCCCATGGACCGAGGAGCCTGGTGGGCTACAGTCCATGAGGTGACTATGGGAATAAAAGGAAGAGACAGAGAGCATTCAGTTACTTGCAGTGAGTTTCAACCCTGGCTGCATATAAAATTCACCTGGAGTATTTTTAAACCAGGCTGTTGTCCATGTCTCCCTACCACCCCGATTGATTAAATCAGAGTCTCTGGGGTGGGAGTGGGAAGGAGTGGACACTGGTGCTTTATTTTTTAAATCTTCCAGGCAATTCAAATGGGCAGCCACAATGAAGAGCAACTAAGCTACCGTCGGATTCCTTCTTCTCCACCTGAAACAAATTTAGGGGCACATGTGACCCTATTTATGCTACTCCCAAGTTCCCTCTCCTCCCTGCAATGGACCAAATATCTGTATCCTGACAAACTCATGTGTTGAATCCTAATCCCAGAATGTGGTGGTATTTGGAGATGGGGACTTTGGAATGATTAGGTCATGAGAATGGAGCCCTCATGAATGGGATAAGTGTCCTTATTTGTGCGGGCAAATACTTAACCCAGGACTCAAGGAACAACTGGGGATTGTGGGAAGAAAGCTGAGCCAAAAGAAGCTCACTGCAGGATAACTGAGGGGCTAAAATGTGACACTCCCTGTGAGGCAAGCACCATGTGGCACCAATGACAGAGGGGTGGACAAAGTCCCCACTTTTGGGGTCTTGAGCAGGGCAGGGCCATCTGAGAGGAAATGTAGACTTTGCTGCCAAAAAATGTCTTTCCAATAATAAAATTTCCCTTTCCTCCCCAGAGAGGACTTGTTTCCTAATTGGGTTGATATAGATAGTGTCTCCCTGCGGGGCAAAAGTTGGGCAGGTTTGCTAGATATACTGTGATTACCTTACATGACTGCGAGCTTTCTAAGCTTAGCCCTTCTCAGCTGCGACACACAACCTCTGTGTGCTCAGCATCTACCTGGGCTTGCACTCACGACCCGTTGCCATATCTTCCTTGGAACTCAGAGGGTGGAGGGGCACAGGGAATCGGCATCCTTGCCACATGAAGCCCATGCTGCCTGCTGTGTTGTGGGTATAAAGGCTTCTTTGTTTTCTTACCGGCTGGATTTATAGAAGTGTGACAAGACAGCCCTGCAGCCACACTGTGCTTTGGGATTGCTTGATCACTTGATTAAACAGTAGCAATCTGTGATTATATTTTCTTTTGTGTATAATTTTTTCCTGGAGGTAATAGTTAACCTCTTTTATTATTCACACTGTTCTAAGCATTTGGAATACATTTTTAAAAACTATCTTTGCAAAATCAAAAATTATCTCTCAAGCCAATGCTACATTCCTAACAATTTCTCCTCCATGTCATCTTTAATTTTATAGTTGTATGTGAATTTTATTACCATAAGGAATGTAAATCTCTTTTAGGAAAATGCAGTATACATGAAGATGTTTAAGCACCTATATATGAGCCTCTGTGAAACCTAACAGGGGAAAGATGTAACATAGGAATACAAAATATAAATACAATAAATTTGAATAATATAAAGGAAATGCTTACAACTAGGGGGACTAACTCAGCTTGCTTTTCAGGTTTTGCAGTGACGGTTCTGCTTCCTAGGAGCCCTCTTGGTCTTGGGTAAATTGGCATGGTTGGTTCCTCTCCTTAAACCTTGCAGGGCCCTGTGCCTGCTGTGTCACGTGCACAAACTGGTGGAATCGTTACCACTTTACAGATAGTAAATGCCCACTTTACAGACAGCAAGTCCAAAAGTTAGCAAGACTCAGTAACTTGGTCAAAAATATCAGAGCCATATAGGAGCTAGTATTTAAATGCTAACAATCTGACTCCAGAAACTAAACTCTGGGCTGTACCACATCAACATGATCATGGGCAAAATGACAAGATAGCAGAAGATAAATCTACAAATATGCATTACGAATTCAGAAACGTGGAAGAGCTCTACGGTGTGGAGAGGAGCTTCTAGACATGGAGAGGGCATGACCTTAAGTCAGAAGAGTCAGCATCAACCACACACTCCCACCAGTGGGGCAGACGGGATGGAGAGGGAGGGGAAGAAAACAGAACGAGGTCTAATGGGGAGAAGCACAAGGCAGGCTTCGTATGATCTCAGAGGCAACTCCAGCTGTCACTGACTTTTTGTGGTAAACGTAGGGTACAAACTCCACAAGAAGTTCCCATGTCTGTGGTTGATGAGGTGTGCCTGAACATCCCTGGAACAAATTATAGTGAGAATAATTCATTCACTTTTGGAAAAGCAAGCTGAAATCACAGACAGTAGCATCACTTCTGAAGCAACAGCTTTGAGATATCTTTAAGGGTCATTCTGGCCTCTGATACGTCTCTGGAGTGTGCCTGTGAATGTGTGTTTAATCTTCTTCCGCTGGCCAGTACTATCCTACGTTACTCAGGTGACGGTCATTCAGTCACCTTACTCCGTTTGAATAATTTCAAGTCTATTTTCGAGTCACATCTCTTAATATGACTTGAACTACTTTTCCAGTAAGAAGCAAAGACCCCCATCATGATGCCACCTAACAATTTTCAAAATCATCACAATTTTCAAAAGTCACACATTTCAAAAGTGTGACTGCCTCAAGTCATCATCAGCATAGTGACAAATGGATTCCCACAGACGTATCAAGAATCTAGCAGAAAATACAATTAAGCCCAGGAGACGACCTAAACATTTTCTTCCCTAAACTTAAATGACAGACTTAAAATGTTGCTTCAATCAAATATGTTGGCTAGTTAAATATTCCTAATTACTTGTTTACCACAAAAGGAAAAATATATATGAATTATGTACCTTTTAGAACCATACATACATACATTTGGCCATTTTATTTATATATTTGGCTTAGTTGTCTCAAGTAAGAACTTCTGAAATATTGTTTTGGGACTCTGCAATTCCTAAATGTTGAAAAAGACACAAAATTAGTTATATGTTAAATTATCTTCCAGCTAAACGTAATTAGTCTCAAAAAACCAGAAAAGCAATACGTTTTGATTTCAAAGCTGACTGTTTTTCCTCTGGAAAACTTCAGTCTGTGAATGACTGAACTGACAGAATTGAGCTGTGACATAATGTGGTTCGAATAGAAATAGAATGCTTTGAATTGAAGAATATCTGCTATTTTGCTTCAGAATAATCTAGTCAACTCATTCCTACATTTACATTTGAATTTCAACTTGCATAGTTTTTTTCCTCAGATGTATTTCTAAATTTTAGCTATCAAAGCCAGAAAAATCTCCCCAACTATAACCATAATCCAAACCACAAATACAAACAGGTCTGTCACTGATAGAAAAGGAAATAATTTCTGCCCCAAATTAGAGAGTCTTTAATAATATTCTCAAGGCACAAAATCCACACTGCACATATCTGTATCTACAGCCACATTCACACAGTCCTCCAAAATAAGACAAAAAAAGAAGGAATGCACACTGTGGATACATATGTGATTTCCTGACAAGAACTATACAATTCGGGGCAGTTCTGTCATAAGATGAAAGCAATAAAGAACTTAAGGACAGCAGGTAAATAGGGACACTGTTTCCACTTAGGTAAGCCATACCACCGAGACTAGCTATTGCACACAAATTATGCCATGACTGTAAAGTCATCTCACAGCAAATCCCAATTTTCCTCAGTGACCACTACTGCTGATATTGTGTAAGTCAATCTCACATAGCAAGATTCATCATTATTCCAGTACAATGAAAGAAAATCTCATTACACTATTGAAGAAGCAATTCTGTAAATACTTATTGGTTCAATATATGTAATATATTCTTAAAGATATAAAACTAGACTATGCATTTAGTTTATTCTAGCACCAATAAGATACTAACTCTTAAGGAGCATCATCAGTTCACGAGGACTTCCTGAATAGTTTTACATTAGACTGCCTTAGTAACAAGCCACACTAAATATCACATCTAGACACGTCTCAGTATTGATTACATTTGCGAATAAGCAGGCATGTTTTCCAATGAAAAAGCATTTATGAAACTGATGCAATGTGCCTCTGATATGATCTGAAGATAGGGAGATGTGGAAAACTGAATGTCAAGGATTGTCTGGCTTTCCCAAAGCCCAAGCTCTAAGTTCAAGGTAAGTGGTGGGGGCCAGGGAAATAGACAGGTATGAAAAGTCCCAGTCAGGTAGGAAGGTGAATAAGGTGTCATTGTGATCAAGGCACACATTTGTAAGCACACTGAGACAGGCTCTAGGAAAGTGCCTGACAGAACAGTAAATAAATTCGGTGTACAAAGGTCAGGTATATGTGTAAGATAAAGATCAAGAACCAGAATGTCTGAGAAATGCAGCATAAACAGAGCGTTTGGGAGGGGGGCAGAGATCAGACAATAAGAAATAGGAAAGCTGGTCACAAGAGAAGCAGCACGTAACAAGGACCTGGATGGCAGGAGCTGATGAGAAAAACGAAGGCAGAAACTCGATCCGTCGCCCAGCTGTATCAGCCTGTGCGCATTTTAAGTAGTTCCTGTAAAGTCACCATCCAACCCCTAGACCTACTAGCCTGGGGCTTGGGGCAGGAGGATGTGGGCACCTGGATGAAATAGGAAGTTGAGGGAGAACAGGGAAATTTGTGACTACAAAGATAAGATTACAACTTGATTGTTTTATGTGTAAGACAGAAATGTAAATATATATGTACACTCAATCTATTATCCAACTTGGACCTCAATTTTGATCTATATAAAAACCAAAACTACCACTTCCCATCTTAATTGCTAATGTTTAACAATACTTAATAATAGATAACAATAAAATACTAAACAGAAAGCAAGAATGCCCAGTCTCTCCTTTACGTGTAGCCACTTACGATTTATAAAGCTCTTTCAAAGCTTATTCATTTGACACAGATGCTATAGCCACATTTATATCCTTCTTGATGATCAAACCTTCTTTTTCCCAATCAACTTAGCTTCACAGGAAATACATTTTTAAAGTTTTATTGTTTGCTACTTCAAGTGTCAGATGGTTCTCCTTCAGACACATATGGAATCCTTTGATTTAATTTTGGCAAATCAATGAAAGACACATGTGTATCTTGGAACAAGTGCTATTCATTAGTATTTGATCCTTTCCCCAACTTCACACTCAGAAAAGGAAACTTATGACGTTTCTTTCATTCCAAGTCGATTGATACTAGGAATATGAGTCTCTCTAAGGAATTCAAATTCAGTCAGAGCCCTGAACCTTTTTCTTGGGGGAGCAACAGAACTAAAGAAGAGTTTGTAACAATACATTGTGTGTGTGTGTGTGTGTGTGTGTGTGTGTGTGTGTGTTTTTCCCCCAAGGCTAGATGTACTGACTAAATGGCTAAATATAATTATGTAACATTCTACTAACTGGATTTTATATTATAAAGGAATCATTTGTTTTCCTATAGATTCGTTTCACCACAGAAATTCAGTATTTCAATCAACTCCTTAAACCTTCCTAAACTAAAGTGAAAGTGTTAGTTGCTCAGTCACGTCCAACTCTTTGTGACCCCATGGACTGTAGCCCACCAGGCTCTTTGTGACCCCACAGACTGTAGCCTGCCAGGTTTCTCTATCCATAGAATTCTCCAGGCAAGTGGGTAACTATTCCCTTCTCCAGGGATCTTCCCAACCCAAGGATCAAACACTGGTCTCCCGCACTCAGGCAGATTCTTTACCATCTGAGCCACCAGAGAAACCCTAAACTTAAATGAAGATATTAAACAGATTTTGACAGATTCTAGCAGACATCTCAAAACTGGATGGGAAACAACACTCAAATACACAGAAGGGAAATAATATAACTGGGATTCTCTTATTGAATGTATTTTATTTACAGAAGTCAGGCTGGGAAGGATTGGATTTTTTTTTCAGGGGATTAAGGGTTGTCAATCAGTAATCACAAAACTGAATTAGTGGCAAAAATAGAAATACTGGAAAGCTTATTTTAAATGAAGGCAAAGAGTTTAAAATCCAGAGTGTATTTTCTTGTAGGCTGTTCTGGTTATCTAATTTTAAAAATGTTCATCACTGAAAACCAATAACATGAACTTGGGACAGAAAACCATCTATAAATCATAAGACAGAAATCTTCAGTGGGAAAAGAGAATCAACAGAAAAAATTAATGTGAATACTGAGCAAAGTATTGTGACTTTATGGACACTATTCATATTAAAAGAGATTTAGAAACCCTGCTGATTGGATACATTCCCATCCCTTTCAAAATACACTAGCAGTTTATTATTGTGCCTGCGTTTAACATTTCTGTTCCCCGTTTCATAGCAAATTTAGCTCTCCATGATGTCTATTGTTCTTTAGGAACTTAAGGCAGACCCTAGTGGTCTTCAATGAGCCCAGGAAAGCGATGAATTGTTCAAGCTCTTCACCGAGCAAGCACTCCTGGTCCTGTTCCAGGCACCGGGAGGAAAGCCACATGGTCCATTCAATTCTATGACTCCATGTATTTCATGATTGAACAAGAAGCTGAGTACACAGAGACAGGAGCCATAAAAAGCATGAATTTCAGAATTCTGATGGGCACTTCTACACTATTAAGTCCCTACTGAGAAGATGTCCTCAATAAACAAAACACTGAGAGAAAATTATTTATATGAGGATGGAAGTGTTAATGCAGGAATAATTTACTGATGTCTTGGTTATAAAAGGTCATTAGCTGACTCAGGTATTGTAATAAACATAGGTCTCAATGTTACATTCTGGTGATACATTCTACATGACTTTTTAAAAAATTATAAGGATTATTATTGCACTACTACATTCAAGTCAAATTAACTTTAATTAACACTAATAAAGACTAATGCCAAGTTTTAGAGATTTAACACACGCAGCAAAGCTGTTTCTTTAAATTTCAGATCAAATTTAAGTAGAATATATTTATATATTTATATATTCTACAATATACAGGAGTGTCTAATATGAGATCTAAACTGCACCTACAGTATACAGTACTGTATTGTACACTTTAAAATATTTTAAAAGGGTAGTTCTCATGTTAAGTGTTCTTTTCACAACACACAAATGTACACACAAAAGAACACAAGGAAATTTTTAGAGGTGGTCTACATGTTCATCACCTTAATGTAGTGACAGTATCACAGACATATGTGCGTGTCTGAACTCATCAAAATTTATAGATTATATAGGTGCAAAATTTATATGTCAATTATGCCTCAATATGGAGAAGGCAATGGCACCCCACTCCAGTAGTCTTGCCTGGCAAATCCCATGGACAGAGGAGCCTGGTGGGCTGCAGTCCATGGGGTTGCAAAGAGTCGGACACGACTGAGCGACTTCCCTTCACTTTCACTTTTCACTTTCCTGCATTGGAGAAGGAAATGGCAACCCACTCCAGTGTTCTTGCCTGGAGCATCCCAGGGACTGGGGAGCCTGGTGGGCTGCCGTCTATGGGGTCGCACAGAGTCAGACACGACTGAAGCGACTTAGCAGCAGCAGCAGAGCTTACAAAGAAGTATAGAGAAAAATAAAGAAAGCAAAGGGATAGTTATGAGTGTGAGTGGGTTGAGAGATTTCCAGGCAGAGTGCTGAAGGAAACCCTTTCTGATTTGTTGTTGCTGTTGTTCAGTCACTAAGTCATATCCAACTCTGCGACCCCATGGACTGCAGCACGCCAGGATTCCCTGCCCTTCACTATCTCCTGGAGCTTGCTCAGACTCATGTCCATTGAGTTAGCGATACCATCCAACCATCTCATCCTCTGTCACCCACTTCTCCTTTCTGATTAGTTGACATTTAATCAAAGACCTGAAGGAAGTGAGCAAACCACAGAAATATCTGGGATAGACTGCTCCAGACAAAGGCATCAGAGATTGCAAAGGCCCACATGTGAGAACACCTAACATCAATAGCTCAGAGGTCTGTGTGGCTGGAGCAGGTAGTCCAGGAGAAGATGAACAGGGGACAAGACCAAGGGCCAGATGATTTGACACATTGTAGACTGGATCTCAGTTTTTAGACACAGTGTGATTGAAGCCATTATATTATTTTGAACAAAGATGTAATGAGATCAGGTGCAAGTTTTTAAAGGTCACTGGCAGCCGAGTGGTGGCCAGCCTGAAAAAGTAAGAATGGAATTACAAAGACCAGGAGCCAATATCCGCAGTCTCTGGGAGACAGAATGGTGATTCTCTTGGGGTGCAGTGGACATGCTGAGACATGGCTGGATGAGACATAAACACATTTTGAAGACAGAGCCAACAGGCTTACAGATGGATTAGATGTGAAGTGTGGGAAGAAGAAAGGTAACGGAGGAGGCCATGGTTTTTGCCTCAGTACTGAGGTGAAGAATTGTGTCATCAGCTGAGCTGGTGAACAAAGGCAAGAGCAGATGTTTGTTTGTTTTGTGGGGAAGATAGGAAATAAGATTTTGGTTCTAGAAATAAGATTTAAGATGCCTAGTAAATATCCAGCTGTTGACTATTTTGTCTGGAGTCTGGGAGTCTTAGAATAGGAAGGAAGGTACTTAGGTTTTGGTGTTTCCACTCTTCTATAAAATGACAAATGTTAACAATAAGAGTAGTTGTGATATTTGAAATAAAAATCCACCAGGCTGTCTCTACACCATTAATCCCTCCAGAAGACTGATAAGACCTTGTGGTCATTTGATGCCCAAAGAGTCAAGACTCTTGGTAAAATCTAGATTATTCAAAGCAAAATGGATGCTTAAGCAGATTAAACTTCCAAGGCAGAGACTCAGTGGCTTACTAGGTAACTGGTCCTCTAAATTGCCTCTACGTCTCCTGCACGATGAAGTCCAAGAAAACATGCAAAGAAACCGTATTCAATTCTATTCAGCAGAACTCTGCCTCTGAAGAGACAGCAGCTCAGCAGCACCCACTCTCTGGCTCCGGCTCATCTCTTCCGTGCACAGTCCCCGGGCTTAAGGTATGCCAGATACATTAAGTTTCCAGTGGGCTATACTCTCTCTCACATGCTGCTTCTCTGCCTAAAACACTTCTTTCCCATCAGTCAGCCTGGCTGACTCTAACTCTCCATTACAATGCCTTCCTGAGCACAATGGGTCCATGTATCTGGTTCACCCACCAAAAAGCAAGTTCACTGATGACAGTAACTTTATCTTTTATATTTGTGTTTCCAGAATCTCACAAATATGGGAGATACTGGATAAGTGTTTGGTTAATGGACAAATGGAATTATGGGTGTTTAACCAGGGCTGCTGGCTATCTAGTTGGTGCACTGCCCTCTTGGCACATCTACAGACCATACACTGAGAATTCCAGAAGGTATTGCAGCATCTCTTGCAACCTAACCCCTTTTGAGGACATATTATATGGAATGGAATGCTATAAAGCACAGCCTAGCTGGGACTGTCCCAGAATTCAGAAACTTGTTTTCCATCACTTAAGGCAGGACAAGGATTCTGGTCCAATAAGATCCTTCCAGAGCAAAATGGAAAAGTTCACCAAGGCTGAGACATTGAGAAGGTCGGCTTTGAAAAGTGCATCTGCTTTTCCTCCCCATTACACTCCCATCCCCTTTATGCTCCAGAGGAAACAGAAACACATACAATGCCTGAAGCAAAACTGAACTAGAAGAGTAAACACTGGTTGAGATGGCAAACACATAAAAATATAAGTAATACAAAACACTGTGAATTAAAAGAAACCAAAGAAATACAAAGCAGTACCAGAAGGCAAATAAATGTTGCCGGCAAGTGACCTAAAGACAAACACAAAGATCAAAGAAAACCTTGCAGTGAAATAAGCAGAAATCATCAGGATTATTCCCACTCAAGGAAATGTGTGTCAAATGAAAATAAGTTAACCTAATCTAGTACCAAAAGGCAATAAAGATAATTTCAAATAATACCATTCAAGAATCAAAACAAAATTAGATGACATTTACATAAAAGCCTCCTTTATTGAAGCAAGGCAACAGAGTAGAGATGGAAAATGCAAGCCCCTTGGTAACGTAATATCTTAGAAAGTAGACCTAAAACTAAAGAAAGCCCAAAATAATCCCATAAGAAAATGAAAATATTCAGCAATCAAAGCAAGATGGGAAAATATCATGAGAAGTGCATAACTACAACAATGATAAAAACGCAAAGGAGAAGGCTTCTATGTTAATGCTCATGAAAACCAAATGTGAATGATGAAAACATTGTACTTCTGCCTCAAGGAAATGAGCTGATTGTTTAACCCTTTGTCCTAGCAACCTAAATTTCCTGTAACTCAGAAAAAGGACCCCGAAACTATAATTCTCATGACTGTCTAGTCATTCAACACACAAAGTAAAGCAGGTCACCTTCAGGACATAAACACATTCTCATACATAGAAAAGAAGAGAAAGAAGGAAACAAGAGTTTATTTCAATTACGGCACTTGGCTTAGGAAATGCAAAACATCTTAGAAAAGCTACTTGTTACAGAAGTGGAATCTGAGCTGGGTAAGATCAGGTGACCTCCCGAGACCCCAGACCGAGGAGTGCGAAAGTGGGACGCAGCCTCCTGCCCCTGCACACCGTTCTGTCCACCACAGGATAAGCTGCTATGACACACGCCATCTTGGCAGCAGGAGTCAGCCCAGGTCACCTTTCTGGGACATCATACTTTTTATCACATGAAATTCTAACCTAAATGGAAAGAAATCAGTAAATTCTGGAATAAAGAAAAAGATGGCATCTCTAAATACAAACATTCTCTTTTTTCTCCATCTTACCAATAATAAGCATTGTTCTAAAGTCCCTTCCAATTTTCAGAATAGTATTTAAACAAATGTATGTGTTTAACTGGGGACACTAAAGGTTTTCATCAAACCGCTGTCATCACCATGAAAGTTACCTCCTTCTACAGACTCACTCAGCACCTCCTGACCATGGCCCAGCACAGCATGCATTTCAAAGGGGACTCCAAATTTCAAAGCAACCAGGACCTCATGGATACTACTTCTTTGCCTCTCCACCAGAAAAGAAACTATCCTGGGAATGTTTCCACTTTCGAGTCTTTTTTTATCTCTTTCAGCTATGCTTTAATGTCATTGAAACATATCAAAACAAAAATGGAAGGCTTTTCTTGAAGGCCTTACATAACAGAATTTCATATTTTTTTAAAAAACTTACATATATATGCAGTTCTAATTTT
Source organism: Aepyceros melampus (assembly GCA_006408695.1). NCBI lineage: Eukaryota > Metazoa > Chordata > Mammalia > Artiodactyla > Bovidae > Aepyceros > Aepyceros melampus. Next base: position 17,403 of record SJXQ01002533.1, read on the forward strand.
TCAGATATTAATATTTTGTACACCTAAAACTAATACAATTTTATATGTCGGTTATATCTCAATTTGTTTAAGAAATGGAGTGGAATGAGTGCAAAAAAAATATTAATTTGACCATTTCATTTATTCACCAAATATTTGCTGAGTGCTTATTCTAAGAGCTGGAGACAGAGTAGTCATAGTAAACAGCCAATATCCTAGCCCTGGGTTCGATCCCTGGGTTGGGAAGATCCCCTGGAGAAGGAAAAGCTACCCAGTGTTCTGGCCTGGAGAATTTCATGGACTGTATAGTCCATGGGGTCGCAAAGAGTCAGACACGACTGAGCAACTTTCACTTTCACTATGGGCATCTATCCTAGTTAGGAGAGACAGACAAGCACATAAACAAATAAATATATATCTCAGGTGGATGCCAAGTGCTATGAATAAAGAGCAAAGAGTAAAGGGCCAGACAGAACGGAAGCAGTGCTGTTTTATATCTGGTAGTTAGAGAGAGTCTCTCTGATCAAGTGATCCTGAGCAAAGATATGAAGAAAAATAGGTCTAGACAAGCAAATAGCTCAGGTGCAGTGGGAGGGAGAGTGTTCCAAGCTGGGGGCACATGCAGGTGCAAAGGTGGGTAAAAAGCAGGGAGACTGGGATGGGGAAAGAGGACGAGTGAACCAAGAAAAGCAGGAAATAGTTCAGGGCGGCAGTCAGGGTCCAGGTCAGAAGAGGGCCCTGTAGGCAACAGCAAGGATTTGTGTTTTATTCAGCATGAAACGGTAGCAGAAGAATGATGTGATCTAACTGGTATTAGATTTAGGAGTTTCCTAAAGAGCCTTATCCTTAGGAATCATCCTTAGGAATGCTCAGTGAGCTTGCAATGATTCTTAAAGGCTAAAAACTGCTGAGTTTGACAGTACAGTAACTCATGTCAGTACATGTAACTCATGTCCTGGTGATACAGTTCAAAGCACCCTGAAATGTGTGCTTGGAATTCTCAGTGGATGCTGGATCCTTAAATTTGAATGGGTGAAAGCATGTCTGCAAAGCAAAGAATGTGAACAGGAAGAAAAGTATGAAATTCCTGAAGGACCACAGAAAAGCAGACTCAACAGAGAACAGCTGTTGTCAAAGCTGTTTGATGGATGTTACTTCTATTTTGGGGAAACCTTCAAACACCATCCAAAGGACAACCTTATTAAGCTTGTTGCTGCCGGTAGGGGCCAGATCCTCATTAGAAAGCCCAAGCCAGACAGTGACATGATTCAAACCATCAATAAAGTCGCGTACCATGCCAAACCTGATTCTGATCAGCGCTTCTGCACACAGTATACCATCTATGAGGACTTGTCTAATCATCGCCCAGAAAGGGTTCGGCACGGCAAAGTCTGGATGGCTCCTTCCAGCTGGTTTATAGATTGTGTAATGTTCTTTGAGTTGCTCCCTCTTGACAACTGAACTCGCACAGTGTGATAACCTAGTGATTGCATTGTTTTTATCAGTCACATTTTTACAAATAGGTAGACTCATTCATCGGAGAAGGCGATGGCACCCCACTGCAGTACTCTTGCCTGAAAAATCCCATGGGTGGCAGAGCCTGGTAGGCTGCAGCCCATTGGGTCACAAAGAGTTGGACACGACTAAGCGACTTACCTTTCACTTTTCACTTTCATGCATTAGAGAAGGAAATGGCAACCCACTCCAGTCTTCTTGCCTGGAAAATCCCAGGGACAGGCGAGCCTGGTGGGCTGCCGTCTGTGGGGTCACACAGAGTCGGACACGACTGAAGCGACTTAGCAGCAAAGAGCCTCTGGCTGCCAGGTGGAGAACAGACCAAGGCAGAGAGAGGGCTGGTGGCTTGGGGTGGCAAGAACAGAAGCTGGAAACTTGTCTGGAAACTTCTGTGCCGACTGGAGGCAGAGAGGGCAGCAGCTGAAATGGGGGAACGGTGGGGGCCCGGGGGAGAGGTGGGCCATGCAGTCAGATTCTGGATGTGTTCGTCCCAGGCAAGCTGACAAGATCTGTTAATGGTCTGGATGTGGAAGTGAGTAAAAGACAAGTGTGGAGGATGATTCCTAAGGATGTGAAGTTAGTATCTGGAAAGTCGCAGTCGCTACTTAGCAAGCCGGGGGCCTGGGAAAGCAGCAGAATGTTGTGGAGAAGGTGAGGAGGCATTTCTGGACCTATTAGGTTAGATACGTCACTGGCTGTTTGAATACAGACATAAGGTACCAATCAGCAGAATATGACTTGCTTCCCTTAAAATTAGAAGCATATTCTCAGGTATCCCCAAATCTTTTTGAATTAACCTAGATATACTGTGGGTATGCCACTGTGTTAATGTTATAAAAACTTACTGGTACATCTACACTTTTGCTTCATACCTCAATATCAACTTTCCAAAATTGGAAATGTCACCAAACACAAGCCTTTTAACAGGCGACGAAGAATGACAGGTTATAAACACCTCCAAGGAGTCAGCTTTTCTTACAAGGCATTATTTAAGTTATGGAGACATCTTTCCTGCCAAAAATCTTCCTTCTGCCACGTTTCATGGAGTCTGATGTTCCTCCACTTTAAAAAAAATGTAATTATTCTCTCTTAATCATGTGTTGCTGCTGCTGCTAAATCACTTCAGTCGTGTCTGACTCTGTGCGATCCCATAGACGGCAGCCCACCAGGCTCCCTCGTCCCTGTGTTACTCTTACTCAAATTCCATTATAAATATAAGAACATTTATGTATACTTTCTTTCAATGGAGGCATTTCTTATTCATTTTGGCAGAGTGTAGGGTCCTCTTGCTAGAAATAATTAGAAAGTAGTGGGGGCTTGAGAGGAGGAAGAAAAGATAAACCAACAACAGTGGGTTTTTAGATGAGCCAACAGAATTGGAGACAAGTGCCAAACTCCTCCCTGGCACAGACAGAGCTGAGAAACCTGCAGGAGGGGGCTCAAACTCTCCTTCTCCACACAGATGAATCCACGACCTGATCACGGACACAGGTGAGGACTTCCCATTTATCTCTAGTGCAGCCTCCTCCTCTGGACTCTAACTGCCTGCTCGATGCCTCCATTTGAATGTCTTGCTGATGCACCGCTTCTGTGTTCTGTTCTGTCTCTGAGAAACATTATTTTCCCAAAACCCATTGGCATAGTTCACTTCCATTTAGCATTCACATCTCAGCTCAAATCTTCCTTCCCTGAGGAAGGCTCTCGTGACATCGAGGCCAGATGGAGTCCCCCCTTGTGGCCCCACGTGCTCCCCTCCCAGCACTTACTCTGTTCATAATTATAGATTACTTGGGTAAGTATCTGCTCAATGTCAGGGTCTTCACCAGACTCCAAACCCCTAAGAGCAGCTGCATATCTCTGCTGCTCACTGCTATGCACACTGCCAGATCTGAGCTCTTGGCTGATGCACAAAAAGCACTCAAACATTTGGTGATTAAATGAATGAATGCTGTGTTTGTGTGTTCAGACATGAAGTTAAAGGGTCCCTGATGAAGCAAAGACTCTAAGGTGCATCGCTTTTGTGAGAGCATCAGTTCTACCACGTTGAACTGAGAAAGTTAAATAAGGTTGATGGAAATTTGTTCTTGTATTTGCTTTGGGTTTTATTTATCTTACCAGGCATCAACATTATTCTGTACCTATAGAGTCACAGAGGACATGGAAGGGAGAAATCAATAGCCTCAAGCCAAAAAAATAAAGTTATTGAATCTTTTGTTAGATAAGCAGACACTGAAAGAGGAGCTCTCACACATTTATCTTACCTACAAGAAAGAAACACTAGTTCATAAACATTAGAAGCATAGAGGAAGGAGACTCTTAAAAACTTTCTACAAAGATCAAGCCAAAAAAAAGGAAAAGTCAAACTCATAGAAACAGATAGCAGAACAGTAGTTGCCAGAGGCTGGGGGAAATAGGTAGAAATTGGTAAAAGGGTACAAATTTTTGCTACACAATGAATAAGGTACAAGAAGCTAAAGAATAACACAGTGACTGTAGTTGATAACACTGTGCTGTATAAATGAAATTTGTTGACAGAGTAGAATTTCAGTGCTCTCGCCAAAGGAAAAAAAGAAGATATATTTGTGAGGTAATGGACATGTTAATTAACTGGGGAGAATCCTTTCACAACGTATCATATATCAAATCATCATGATGTACACTTTAAATATCTTACAATTTTATACGTCAATTATACCTCACTTTATCTGAAATTTTAAAAGGAAACATCTTTCTACCAAGCTAAGGCAAGTCTGAATGTACAATTTAAGACTATTGACTGTAATTGATTTTCTTCTCAAAGGGGTTTTTCCTGTAAGTGCAAAAAAAAAACAATTACTCAATTGCAAGAGATTTCATAGTTTCATCGGGTCCATAGTCACATTACTTTTCCCAAGATGTTAAACTCCTCCACTTCAAAATCTCTTGCCTTAGGGATTTCAGTGCTATGGCCTTTGGTTGTAATGGAAATTCAGTTTTCCTTTTGTTCTATGTTCATTCCTCTCCCCCTCCCCATGGCACTAAAATGTGGCTGTACCTTAGTCTTAACAGCAGAGTTAAGTTTAAGCTTAATAACAGCTAGAGTAGTTTAACATCCAAAACAATTTCAAGGACCGATTTCTAGACCTAAGCCATCAGCTTGGATCCAGAAAACAGAAGAATGTAGAGGACAAGGATAGTAATTTAAGATACAAAGATTATTAACAATCAACAGTATTTTCCATTTTTAAAAAATCTCATATCCCAAATACATACCTCATTTCTTTTTGGCAAGATCTAACTCTGTCTGCAACTGGATATGAATATTTAAACACACAAATTCATAGCACTCTCTTAGCCACTCAAATATAACCATAAGATTGATTTTCCTTAATGGAAATCAGATATGAACTTCACAGAACTCAAGTTTCCACTCTGCCTGTGTATATCCATCACATACAACTCCTGTGAAACAGATTCACATAGCAGATCCCAAGACCCTGTTGTCATTAAAGATCCATTTTCAGTGAAAACAGTGAGAAAAGATAGGAAAAACAAGCATGCAAAAATGCATATTATTAGTTTTTTAAAAAGACTCAACTTTCTAAACATAATTTTAAATGTTCAAATATACCCATGCCATATGTTTGTGCAAAAGTGAAGAATTTGTTAAAGACACACTTGTGATACATTAAAAGAGACTTCTGAGAGTGGTTAATGTTTGATACCTCCTTCATCAGATGGTCTTGTTACCTCACTGCAGCATGAAAAGCTGCGGTAAATCTCAGATATTTCCGATTTGTCATCTCCCAGACCTGTACCAAAAGTACTGCTCGAGTAAGATCGAGACCGTTGTCTCCTATAAAGATTCGCCTTTTCTATATTGGAGGGAAAATATTCATATTTGTGATTAAGTGACTTGAAGAACAAAGAAACCAAAAAATTACTTAAAAATTTAACAAGGAAGAAAAAGAATCCCTCACTAAATTGCAACCCCAGAGCTCAGGTATTATAAATTCTAGCCATCTATTCCCAAACTTCAGCACATGTTATCAGCAGCACAAATGGCTTAACGACCATTCGCACTCAATTTGGCTAAATTTTAAAGGAGAGATGAGGGATGGGAAGTTGACAAGAACTAAGAAAACACTGGCAAATTAGGAAATTTCTATCAAAAGTGTGGTTATAAATAGTTCTTTTTAAATATCACTAATGATACAGCATTTGTTGCCTTTTCTTTATTTTTAGAAAATTTGGATGATAATTTGGCTGATTATGTGGATCAAATTACTACAAAAATATTAGAATTTCTACTTTGCTTTGGGCTTTCAATTTTGTTAATGTTAACACTTAAACTTGGAGTCACAATAAGGGACAGAGAAGGACCTAAATGATAGATCTATGTATATGTTTTAAAAAGTCACATAACTGTCAGATCTTCAGTTTGCTAAACGTGGTCTGAAAGCCTACAAAGATCAGCCCTTGCTATTGCTATACCCAAATATCCAAACCATTTGGGTTTTACTTTTAATTATAAACATATAGTTGAAGTTAAAAGTCATATAAACTTCCTATGTAAACTACAAATTTTTGCATTTTATAAAAACTCAGATAAATTTTAAGGATAGTTGAAAACCTATTTTAAGACATTCACAGTGCTATGTAGAAAATCTCTCCTCTGTTTTATATAAAAGTCTTCAAAGAATTCCTTAAATTAAAGAACTATATCTTTAAAATGCTGTGCTTTTCATAAAACAAATCTTTATGTTAGCAGTTTAGTGCAGTCCAAACAGCTGCATTTCAAAGCCCAGAGAACTTCTAAAATCATATTCACTAATAAAAAGGAAGTGTAAGTAAGCTCTAGACATCTTTAAAATAAACCTAGAACTAATCTAGGATATATGAAAAAGCTCTTTTGTAAGTTTTGTTTTCATAAATGATTAGTGGCATATTAAATAGCACAGCAACTCTCTTGAGTTTTCGAAGCCCAAACTTAAAAATTTACATTACACAGAAGACACAATGAACCTGCACAGCTCACGGCAGCTTCACTTTGAGGACAAAACCCACGTGAATGGGGAGGAACTCAAAACGTAAGCAGTACCAGAAAGCATATGAGACTTCTAGACTGAATATTGTCTTCTAGGGGATCAATGTCGAAGATGGAGCCAGGATCTGTGCGCCAAACTTTGAGGTCTTTTACCAAAGGAAGAAATCAACAAATCAAGAATGAATTAAAAAAAAAAAAGTCAGCACCCAAGAGAGTCAAACAAAAGTCTGAAAAGGGGCATATGCAAAAAGCAAGCATGTAATATAGGCAAACCCACTGTGCACTAGACTTCAGAGGAGAACAGAGGGATATTCACACTCACAGTATGATTCACACTCACAGGATTTGCTAAAAACCTTGCGATCAAATATAAGTTGCCTGGTTTACTCTTTGTTGACCTTCCACAGGGAGCCTGTGACTTATCACACATGTACACCACACCACTCCCCACATCCCCAAACCCTCATCACTCATGCTCTCCACACACTGAAACAGGGAAAATGTTGGGTTAAAGCTCCTGATTAAGGACATGCGAGTAATTTATAAGAGGCAACTAAAAGGTTTTTGTCTAAGAAAACAAAATGAAAATAAAAAAAATTATCTTCCTACAACAGAAACAAATGTTGAACAAACTGAAAAAAATCAGTATCTTTCCTTTCCTTTCTTAGCTTTTAGTACAAACCTTGCTCACTCTGTCACCATTCAACACTATGTTCCTAAGATTTCCCCTGGATGACAAAAAGAACAGCAGGTTGAGGCTCCTTTCTCTCTGATTTGTGAGACTTTCAGACAGCTCTACTCTCCCAGTTCAGAAATAATATTAAAAAAAATATAAGCTACTCACATTGTGGAAACCATCAGAATCTCTCAGGCATGTCTATTTCCTATATGGGGTTACTTCTGTTCTGTTACCCATGCAGACAATGTCTGCAGTACAATTATTGATCAGTACATAAGCTAAAAGTGAAAGTGAAAGATGCTCCGCTGTGTCCGACTCTTTGCGACCCCATGGTCTGTCCATGGACTTCTCCAGGCAAGAATACTGGAGTGGGTAGCTGTTCCCTTCTCCAGGGATCTTCCCAACCCAGAATCGAAATCAGGTATCCTGCACTGCAGGCAGATTCTTTATCATCTGAGCTACCAGGGAAGCCCATGTAAGCTAAAGGGAAACAAAATAATTGCTTATCTTCATTATCACCTATGTCTGATATTTGGGCTGCTTCTTTGTGTAGCAAGTAGGAACACTCAAGACCAGAATGTCCAACTACAGAATGAATTTGCAACAACACCTGCCAAAGGCCATGAATTCCCTCCATCGTGGTGCAAACAACACATTGTCTTTGGTCCACTTTCACCTGAGTACCATGTCACGCATTTGAGGAGGGGTCTGATGAATAAGGAAGCGAATTCCATTAATAAAAACAGGGAGAGCACGATCTTTTTGACTGCAGACCTGCCAAGCAGGCCAGTCAGCTTACCAACAATGATTCCAGGTCTCCTGTCCATCTCCACGATGTGAGGATGGACACCTTTATAGGCAGCATCACTGACGACCTGGGTGTTCCTTCTCACTCGCTCTGTCACAGGGTCATCCACAACAGGAGTAAAGCCCCTTCCCTTTGTCTTTTCAAAATCTTCATGATATTTCACCTGAAAGAGGGAAAAACCATAGTAACTCAAACTGAAATTTCCCGAATGCTACACAGCTCACAAAATTTGAGTATAAGGACAGTTACTATACCAGCTGCATCTAAATTATTTTCTACATAAATGTATTTTTTCCAATTATTCCAAAAATAATCTATGAAATTTCAGTTTCCAAGCATCAGAAATCAAGTGCTGACATTTTCACAATGCTTTCCATCATTACAGCTAGCAGCTGTTTTAATATATAAGCTTGTATATAAGTAAGAAGTGCTGAAAGATTTATTTTTCAAATCCTACTTTCTAAAATGTACTCACTTAGGTATAAGTTAATTCCCTATCTCTTAAACTTTAGTATGCAATAAAATGATAAGCTATTTCTATACAATTATTTAAGAAAGCAATATTATTTAAAATTAGATTAAGAGAGCAAGTTACAAATAACTATATATGCAATCTTTGTATACGTTACAAAAACATATACTTCAAAACACGTGTTTTTTGCATTCTGAAATTAGGTTAGGGTGATGGTTGTCTAACTCTGTAAATTATACTAGAAACCACTTTGTATACTTTAAATGGGTGAGCTTTATGGTATATAAAATATATCTCATGAGATTGTTTTTTAAAAAATACATATTTTCATATTCTTTAAACATGTAAACACACCAAATTCCATCTTAATATTAATTGGAAAAAAAAAAGTCCAAGCAAGTATCTTCCATAAAAAGCATTTACAGTAGCAGTCATGTTAGAAATAAAAACACACCCCAAAAAATCACTGAGAAAAATTATTTTATTAGACTAAATATTTCCCGTACATTTCAGTAAGATTAGAAAGTCCCCCCCAGAGGATGGGCCCATGGGCCTTCCCATGCTTTGTTAGTCATCCAGATTAATGGTGAGCAACGCCATCAGCACACGGGGTCGTGCCATTCCTTAGTGTGTTTGAGTCACGGATGGAGGACCTGTTGGACCCTACCATTGAAATATGGTTTTGAGCTTCTTTGACATGTCTGAGACCGGGTGTATCTAAAATCAGACTTGGTCTACCTTTCATCTGTTTCTGGTCCTGGGTATATTTTACCTGCAAAGTAAATAACAGAACATACTTCACAAAAAGATAACTATAATTTAAAAATTACGTAAGTTTTTCAAGCTTTCCAAATGAGTGAGGCATATACAACATATTCTGAATTACTTCCCAGGTAACTTATTTAGTGAATTGCATTTCCTTCTAGAATAATGAGCTAAACTTTTACTCTTGATGGTCTCCTTTAAAGGCTACAGCAAAGATGACCTAAATCTCTCTACCAACTGAATACAAATGTGTAAGTGACCAACCTCCACTAACCATGAGTCTGTACAAGTGGGAAATACTTTATCCATAGGGAAAATCCAAAACTAAATGGAACCTAAATTTCTTTTTCTGTTTCTCTATTTCCCCATTTTCCGCCATAACACTGTGGAAGCATGCATAATAAACATACTCTAATATTTCCTTTTATTTGACCAGAGCAGATGGTAAGACTCATTAAGTATCCAGCTTAGGTTCCCTCTAAACAGCCACAGCTTAAAGGTAATTTGTGTTGAATACAGTCAGCATCTCTGGGCAGAAATGCCACTAGAGAGCTGCATAGTTTAAAATCTAAATGCTGATTCCCAGGCATAAAGCTCTTTCTGACATCTGACTATCAGAACACTGCTTTTTGTGAGGCTGATTCTGTGTAAGATCAGGATACGGATTATTGCAGACATGAGGGCATACGTACACTCAGAACGGAAGCCCTGGTATTTCCTGAGAGAAGGCGCATTCCTCAAATAAGACACTGACATGCAACACGGAACTTCAATGAGTGACCGATTTCTGTGTTAAATATATTTAAAGACTGTTTTTTCCTCTAAGTCCTTACTTTGGAGTAATGATTCATTTCTTATTTTGTTTTGCAGAGAGGACTTAACAATCAACATTCAATGGAATACATCTGTAAAATGATAATTGTTTAACTTATACATCAAAGACTACCACTTTCAAAGACACTGGCTAAAATAACATGATTCATTGTTTAAATGAACATAAATTCAGTTTAAAATGAAACTTTAAATATAAGTGTTGGTCACATCTGGAAACATCAGTAGGGTTCAGGACAATGTAAAGTTAGACAGTGGCGGTTTCAGATGTCATCTGAAATAACACATGTACTTTCTGCATATCTTACAAAAGCTTCTTGGTCTGCAAATAAATAATAAAGAACATGTCCTTCATGATAGCCCCAAATGAATAAAACAACTTGCCGAACTAATATTTTCTTGATTCTTCTTTACTCTTTCCATTTCAGGAGTTACACTTAAAGCTGTAGCTCTTCCCATCTGAGATTTATAATAAACCTATCATTTTAGAAAACAAAAAACAGAGCACTGTGAATCAATTCAACTAAACAAGAGCCTCAGAGTACTTATTTTAAAGAGCTAAGCAAGGATAGGAAGCTGTGGGGGTGAAGAAAAAGGAGGTAGCAGAAGTCTTTGTTGTTGTTTAGTCACTAAGTCATGATTGACACTTTGTGACCCCATCGACTGTAGCCCGCCAGGCTCTTCTGTCCATGGGTTTTTTTTCCAGGCAAGAATACTGGAGTGGGATGCCATTTCCTTCTCCAGGGGACCTTTCCAGACCATGGATTAAAATGGTGTTTCTTGCACTGGGAGGCAGATTCTTTACCACTGACCCATCAGAGGTCTAAACATGCTTGTATCTTAAATCATTCTAATTCATCCTATGGCAGAGAATCACTGTGAATGTACTCAGTATATGGGTGTACCATCAGTAAAGCTGTAATAAGCATTTCATCACAAAGGAGTAAGGTAAGAAATATCTTCATGGGTGTTACTTTAAGGTACTCTTACCCATATAGAAGGCTGCTGGACCATTATGGTTTCTTAGTAATTAACTGTGGCAGAACTTTGGCCATGATGCCTAAGTGATAACCATGGTGATCCATAAGGCCAGTATGCTCCCCAATGCTCCATCCCTCCCTCTCCAGAACCATGTTCCCTTTAGAGAGTAATGGAGTTACATCAACTGTTGACTCTGAATACATCAGGAGAAGGTATCTCCTTCTCCAAAATACAGTTGTCAGGGACAATGCCAAACAATAAACTGCCTTTCCTTTATAATCTGGCCAAAGGACTTTAAAGGTTTAAAGAATAAAAGATTTCTTTGCATCTAATCGATTTTCAAATTTCCTCTTCCAAAGAGCACAATTTATTATTAATGACTTCAGAAAAAGGATTCTCTCAGGGACTTCCCTGGTGGTCCAGTGCTTAGGACTCCATGCTTCCAATGCAGGGAGCATGGGTTTGATCCCTGTTTGCTGAACTAAGATCCCACATGCTGCATAATGCAACTGAAAAATAAAAGTAAATTTTTTTAAAAGAAAATAAAAAAGGACTCTCTCAGCAAACTGCATCCATGGATTACATAACAGAAAGGAGTTAGAACAGGCCAAGAATTGGTGTCTGAGTAAAACCTGACAGCCTGAACCAGTGCCCTGAAAATGGACCTGTTTAATATGACCTCTTCAGTCAGGCACACTTCATAATTTTTTCCCAGCATCATCCAAAAATAAAGGGATGATAGCTATGAGTGGGAAATGGGGCTGGACAGGCTACAGAACAAGAATACATTTATTAATTCATTTGGAGGAAAGGGAGTAGGAAAGCTTATTTGTAGAGCCAAGATGCCAAAAACTGCCATGGCATCCCTTTGGAGAATCACAGAAACTGCAAGCATGAAGAGCAGATAAAAGGGATATACAATACCCTACAGACAAAAATCACATTGCAGTCACTGGGAACTCCCAGCAGGGCGTGCCTGACTGGATCCACAATGCCTAACACCCTGAAAACTTTCCAATAAATTGACAGTCAATTGAGAGCAGAGGCAATCAACTCAAGGTCATGAAAACTTTGTAAACACATTCCCTTCATGGACATGTTGACAATATGTTTGCTTTCTTAAGAAAAAAGTGACTAAGATCACACATTGCTGAGGTTCTTCTGGTTTTCTTTCACTCTCTTCAGCTCTGGTGGATCAGAAATTGCAGTTGCCTGTTTAATCTCTCCTCTGTATTTTACCTGTGGAGGATTAATATGAATTTTAATGAATAGCAGAATGGACTCCAACCAAATACCAACAGAGGATAAGCCTCAAAATTAACCCTATTTTTTACATAATTTTTCCCACAGTAGGTGTGTGTCAGCCTTTCAGTTCAAATCTACATCTGACTTCTGATTCTTCTGACTTGGCAAGCACCAAGTGCTGGTTGTGCTTCTTAAAAATGATTTTTAATAAATATTTCTGGGTTCAATACCAAAACTAATTGCAAAGACCACGACTAAATGTAATAGAAATACAAGAGGAAGACACTGTAATGAAATCATTACAAGGGATTTCCTTGCCGGTTCAGTAGTTAAGACACCATCGTGTCTAAACTTCCACTAGCGGTGGCCACATGTTAGATCCCTGCCCAGGGAACTAAGATCCTGCATGCTGTGCATGACAAAAAATAGGAAAAAAAAAAATTAAAACTAAAAAAAAAATTAAAAGAGAACTATAGTGAAGTAGCCATGGCAGCCTGGGAAGGCCATTTACTCCTATTCTGACCCTGGAGCCTCCATTTTCAAAAGAAGCCTAAGACCCCTAACTCATACCACTGTATGACAGATACCGTAAGGATACTGTAAGGGATACTGTATCAGGGATACTGAAAGGATAAAGTGCTGCACTCAGTTTGCCAGCAAATTTGGAAAACTCAGCAGTGGCCACAGGACTGGAAAAGGTCAGTTTTCATCTCAATTCCAAAGAAAGGCAATGCCAAAGAATGCTCAAACTACCGCACAATTGCACTCATCTCACATGCTAGTAAAGTAATGCTTAAAATTCTCCAAGCCAGACTTCAGCAATACGTGAACCGTGAACTCCCTGATGTTCAAGCCGGTTTTAGAAAAGGCAGAGGACCCAGAGATCAAATTGCCAACATCTGCTGGATCATGGAAAAAGCAAGAGAGTTTCAGAAAAACATCTATTTCTGCTTTATTGACTATGCCAAAGCCTTTGACTGTGTGGATCACAGTAAACTGTGGAAAATTCCGAAAGAGATGGGAATACCAGACCACCTGACCTGCCTCTTGAGAAATCTGTATGCAGGTCAGGAAGCAACAGTTAGAACTGGACATGAAACAACAGACTGGTTCCAAATAGGAAAAGGAGTACGTCAAGGCTGTATATTGTCACCCTGCTTATTTAACTTCTATGCAGAGTACATCATGAGAAATGCTGGACTGGAAGAAACACAAGCTGGAATCAAGATTGCCGGGAGAAATATCAATCACCTCAGATATGCAGGTGACACCACCCTTATGGCAGAAAGTGAAGAGGAGCTAAAAAGCCTCTTGTTGAAAGTGAAAGAGGAGAGTGAAAAAGTTGGCTTAAAGCTCAACATTCAGAAAACGAAGATCATGGCATCTGGCCCCATCACTTCATGGGAAATAGATGGGGAAACAGTAGAAACAGTGTCAGACTTTGTTTTTTTGGGCTCCAAAATCACTGCAGATGGTGACTGCAGCCATGAAATTAAAAGGCGCTTACTCCTTGGAAGAAAAGTTATGACCAACCTAGATAGTATATTCAAAAGCAGAGACATTACTTTGCCGACTAAGGTCCGTCTAGTCAAGGCTATGGTTTTTCCTGTGGTCATGTATGGATGTGAGAGTTGGACTGTGAAGAAGGCTGAGCACAGAAGAATTGATGCTTTTGAACTGTGATGTTGGAGAAGACTCTTGAGAGTCCCTTGGACTGCAAGGAGATCCAACCAGTCCATTCTGAAGGAGATCAGCCCTGGGTGTTCTTTGGAAGGAATGATGCTAAAGCTGAAGCTCTAGTACTTTGGCCACCTCATGTGAAGAATTGACTCATTGGAAAAGACCCTGATGCTGGGAAGGATTGGGGGCAGGAGGAGAAGGGGATGACCGAGGATGAGATGGCTGGATGGCATCATGGACTCATTGGACGTGAGTCTGAGTGAACTCCGGGAGTTGGTGATGGACAGGGAGGCCTGGCGTACTGCGATTCATGGGGTCGCAAAGAGTCGGACATGACTGCGCGACTGAACTGAACTGAACTGAACTGAAAGGATAAAGCAGTATTCAGCCTGATTTCCTCCTCCATCTGGGAGAAGCCACTCTTAAATTGTAAAGTGTTTCAAAATTATGTGTTTCAGAAGAAGAAGGTTATTGTTTATAATGGTAAAAATTCCATAAAACAGTCCAATAAATGGGAAAAATAACCATTAGGGGACACATTTGAAAGAGATTTCTGAATTCAGGGAAGCCTGGGTTCAAATCTGAGCCCTGCTGTCACAAACCATGGGTTCTTGCATGTCCTCTGACTTCTCAAGACTCAGTTTCCCACACCTACAAACCAGAGCAATAAATCATGCCTACCCCACTGAATCACATAACACATTTAGCACAGGGTCCACAGCAGAGGAACTTCATGGTTATTAACTACCCTTGCTTTACTAGCAGCAGATCAGTGAATGATTGATGTTTTCTGTTTTATTTATAAGGTTCCCTGCCAGGACATTATGTCTCAGAATCCCAGTCAAATCAGGTCTTCTTTTGCCTTAGAGCATAGACAACTTTCTCTTTTCTCAGACTGACAACATACCTACTATGCTGCTCTCCAGGTCTTTGGATTTGGATGTAGTTTTAGAGATTTACCATCTAAACTATGAGGCCCATGAAGATAGGAAGGGGTCTTATCTATCTCTCTGTACCAGTGACCAGGATAATGCCTGCTACGTTGCTTAATGAAGAGTTCTTCAATAGGGACTTCCCTGGTGGTTGAATGATTGGAACTCTGCCTTCCAATGCAGGGGGTACAGGTTCGATCCCTAGTCAGGGAACTAGGATCCCATAATCCTCATAGTCAAGCAACCAGAACATAAAACAGAAGCAATATTGTAACAAATTCAATAAAGACTTTGAAAAACAGTCCACATTAAAAAAATATTTTAAAAAAAGATTTCTTGAATAAATAAGCATGGCCAAATAGTAGCAAAGCAATTCCCAACTTCCTGGACTCCCACAAGGGTGCCACAGTCCACGCGCCTCAGTATGAGAGCGTAGACAAGGAGCGGCCAAGATGTAGAGTGTCTAATGGTTTCCAGAAAGCATTGAAAAGACTAAAAATAGCTAATGTTTGGTAAATATAAGAGCAAAACAGAAACAACTTGCCGTGCTCAGCTGCTCCTGGTTTCTCCTCACTCTCTCTATCTCGGGCGTCATGCTCACCGGAGTTGCTCTGTAACACGGTTCTTTGTACCTGAGCTGGGAGACAAACGCAAGATGGTGTGGGGTTACTGGAAGGAAAAGTGAGCTAACACACAGCAAATTGGTGGAAAGAAACGTCACACAGCACTCACTAGCTGACATCTTTGCTAGGATTTTACAGCGAAAGATGCTTTGCTAATAGATGTCATCGTCACAGTGATCCTGGAACTAAGCTTTTCCTTGCCCAAATGTTTTGAATTATACCTGGGGTTGTTTTTCTTCAAACTGTATTATTTCTTGGTGGCCTCTCTGAGTTTGATCCTATCAGTAATGATAAATGACCAGTTCTGTGAGTTCATTTCTTCACAGTACTAAAATGAATTACCAAATGACCATTTTAGATTCACATTTAAAAATAAAAATGCTGGATTCATCACCAGAAAGAAGGGTTATGCCAGTCCTATGCCTTTACTTCAGTGATCGGTTGTCACTGTAAAAAGAAACCCTGAACCTCCTTCTCCACCAAGTTCCAACATTGGAAAACCATGCTCTGACAAGCATCGTGGAGATATTTCTTTAAAAAAATTTTATTTATTTATTTGACTGCACCATGTCTTAGTTGTTGCAAATGGAATCTTTGGTTTCATCAAGTATGAATTTAGTTTTCTGACTAGAGATGGAACCCTGGCCCCTTGCAGTGGGAAAGTGGAGCCTTAGCCACCCGGGAAGTCCCATCATGGAGAAACTTCTGACCTCCTGCTACAGTAGGGGATCAGAGTCCAACATTTGTGGTCAGCTTTCCCAGTAATTCCACAACATTCCAGGAAATAAATGAGGATCCAACACAGGGAGATAGAAACCATGTCCACCAAATGAATTTCTGACAGGTAAACGGAAGACTA
This sequence comes from Aepyceros melampus, assembly GCA_006408695.1. Classification (NCBI taxonomy): domain Eukaryota; kingdom Metazoa; phylum Chordata; class Mammalia; order Artiodactyla; family Bovidae; genus Aepyceros; species Aepyceros melampus. The sequence goes on from SJXQ01002533.1 coordinate 33,798, forward strand.
GAGGTTAAAATTCCATTATGAAGAACTCCACAGGGACAGTCTTAATGGCTTTTTAGAGCTTAAACTTAGTGTGAGGGAATTTTTTCTTTTTTTGCAAGACATCACAAGGCCTGCAGGTAAAATGGACTTGAGATGTACAGCCGCAGGAGTGCGTGTGCAAGTGAATAGATATCTGATAAGCCTGGAGAATAAATGACAAAGGGTCAGGCTCTTGCCAGTGCGACTCCTTTCTCTGTACCATGGTATGCAGTTTGAGAGTTTAGGCAGATAGAGTGTCGGATAATTGCCTAAAATGAGGAAAGGTCCAAAGTAATCTTTGTTGATGGCAGGATGCAAAGAAAGATGACCTTGGGTAGAGTTCAGAGAAACATTTGTGGAACAGCATCACTGATGTAGAGAAATTGCTGCAGCCGATTTCTAGTGGGTGTCAGTTTGGGGACATAAATTTGATATGGAGACGCTTCGTGTATTGCATTCACAAACATGCTGAGTGCTTTACAGCAATATCTCACTTAATATTCTGCTGCTGCTGCTAAGTCGCTTCAGTCGTGTCCGACTCTGTGCGACCCCATAGACGGTAGCCCACCAGGCTCCCCCGTCCCTGGGATTCTCCAGGCAAGAACACTGGAGTGGGTTGCCATTTCCTTCTCCAATGCATGAAAGTGAAAAGTGAAAGTGAAGTCGCTCAGTCGTGTCCGACTCTTAGCGACCCCATGGACTGCAGCCTACCAGGCTCCTCCGCCCATGGGATTTTCCAGGCAAGAGTACTGGAGTGGGGTGCCATTGCCTTCTCCGCACTTAATATTCTAGTCCCTGTTTTAAAGATGAGGCAAATGAGGCTTGGAGAGCTTGGTGGCTTATGAAGGATATACAGCAAGCAAGGTCTAAAGCTAGGATCAAACCAACAGTCTAGAGCCCACATTGTTCTCCACTCCAGAGTTATTCAAACTTCAATCATGTATACACCACTTACCATATGCCATGCAAGGTATCACCTGAGCTGTGATTTCTAGTATTTTTTAATTAAATTAACTCCTTATTTTCAAATAGTTATTTTAAGGGAGTGTTATGCTTCTATGATAAATTGAAAACTAGTAAACTCTTATTTAATTTTTGGAGGATAATTGCTTTACAAGGTTGTGTTGGTTTCTGCTGTGCAACAATATATATCATCTATATGTAACATATGTCCCTTCGTCCCAAACCTCATCCCACACTTCTAGCTCATCACTGAGCTGAGCTTCCTGTGTAGCTCTTCTTTCACAAAAAGGGACATATTATGACAATCTCTAGGTCACACTGAGTGAAGCCAGTTGGAGAAAGACAAATATCATATGATATCACTTATAAGCGGCATCTAAAAGCGCCACAAATGAACCTGTTTACAAAAGAGAATAGAATCACAGATGTAGAAAACAAACATAGTTCCCAAAGGTGAGGGGGGAGGGATAAATTGAGAGATTGTGAGTGGCATACACATACTACTATATATAAAATAGAACTAATAAGCACCTATTGCATACACAGGGAACTCTACTCAATTCTCTGTAAGGACCTATATGGGGAAAGAATCTGAAAAAGAGTGGATATAGTAACACAACAGTATAAATCAACTTTACTCCTATAAACATTAATTTTTTTTTAAAGGAACACATTTAAGCAATTTAACTCATAAGTCAAGGCCTGAGCATAGGCAAGCCATCTGAACCAGGGGCACTGGCACTGCCGGCAGCCTCCTCGTGGCCTGAATTATGCTTTCTCTCTCCACCATCTCTCTCCTGCCATCTTCCACCTCAAGGACTCATCACACTAAACTTTCCCCTCTTTGAACAGATCTCAGATCATGAACACATTCAGTCTGCACTGCCAGGAGGGCCCTTCCTCATGAAATCCATCCCAAACTTTTATTAATTCTTTAAGAGCTAGCTCAAATGCTACTCTTTTTCCAAAGGTTTTCCTCTCTCTCACTGACATAGCCTTCCTTCTCTGCATTTCCCCAGCACTTTGAAAATAAGAGTTATTATTTAACATTAAATGAGATATTGCAGTAAAGAACCCCCAAAAGGTAGAAAGCACTCAATAGATATTAATTATTTTAGAGCACTTGATGCACAGTCTTTATTTATCCCTACAACTGTTTCTCCTAGAGACCCTGAGAATACACACAGCCTCTAACCTTAAGGTGTATCTCACTCATCTTTGAATGCCCCCAAGAACAAGAACAGAGTAGGCATTCAACACCATGTTCTTTAATAAGCAAATGCACATGCTTGGTGTAATGCTAGCCCAACACAAAGATGTGTGAAATCTTATCTCCGTCTTTCAGGAACTGGCCTTCCTACAATGGTATTCATTCTAATTCATTCTACTGTGCAAGCGTCAGGCCCACAGAAAACAATACTTAAAGAAATGTGATCACACATTGCTGATGTTCTTCTGGTTTTCTTTAACTCTCTTGAGTTCTGGTGGATCTGAAATGGCTGTTGCATGTTTCACCTCTTCTTTGTATTTTACCTGCATGATTTATTTTAAAAGAAAGTGAGTTTATTCAACATAAGTTTTAAAAAACAGTTAAGAATTCTTCATTTTTAACTATTACATAGCCTATTTTTAAATTCCAATATTAATGTTCTGTCAATGACAATACACATTTTTATTTCATCTGGTGCTTTCAGGATTCTTTTATCTTAAAGTACAAACAAACCCATATCTATTCACCTATCCATCACTGGAGAGGTTTTTAACTAAAATAAGCATATACTGCTTATAAAAATAAATTTTACCATCAGGCAGATGCACCAAAAATTTTGGAAATTATCCTAATAATTCATTATTTTTCTATAATAAAAGCAATTTCTATTTATTATTTGTGTACTCACCATGTCTATAAGGGTAATAGTCAAACTGAGTTAGCTACTAAGTCTTGAAAACACTGCTTATCTGACTGAGAGTACACAAATAATCTAGAATAAGAAAAAAATAAAAGAAGAGAAAGAGGAAAGTGGGAGGAAATAATGTACAAGCAGAGGCCATTGAGTGCTGATCATTACAGAAGGGCCAGTAGCAGAAAGTCAAGAAGTGTCTTCTCCCACACAATCATGTTATGTAAAGCCCGCCTATATCCTGGCATTCACAAGTCAAAAGCTCCTCAGTCAAGTCTACTTAGAGGAGGATCAACCAGATAAATGATAACACCAGCACACAGTTATGCCCAGGAAAGCCCTTTAAACTTATAAAATGATTGGTGATGCTATCATATCACATGGTATTTTAATATGTCTAAAATGCACAGAAGATTGGAATTGAGATAAAGGACACGTATATATATATATAAATATGGACACATCAGCTAGACTTAAGTGCCATATGTTGAAATTTAGCAAAGACTTAGATCTATGCAAAAGACGTTTTAGAAATCACTTGGTAATGATTAAGGCTGAAATTCATGCTGAGAGTCATGAAGAAAGTGAAAGTGAATTCGCTCAGTCGGGTCTGGCTCTTTGCGACCCCATGGAGTGTAGCCCACCAGGATCCTCCGTCCATGGGGTTTTTCCAAGCAAGAGTACGGAGTGGGTTGCCATTTCCTTCTCCAGGGAATCTTCCCGACCCAGGGATCAAACCTGGGTCTCCCACACTCTAGGCAGACGCTTTTACCATCTGAGCCACCAGGGAAGTCCTCAATACCTAAATATCTTCACTATCATCTATGTTTTAGCATCTGTACATTTCATATGTGATATGAGTAACACCGCCAATATTAGGCCAGATCCAAAACAGTTAAATTAAGAGTACACTGAGACAGACTGTCTCCAAGTAGGATTCCAAAATATTCTTAAGAGAGAAAAGTAATACTCAAAAGGCTCATACTCTGGAGGTGGAAAATGTCGAGATCTTTAAATGTTAGAGAATCCTGTCTTGGTTTGACAGATCTTGCTAATCTTGAAAGGGCAACTTTCCATTTGAATACTAAGCAGGAGTTTATGGCCCAGGCTCATAGAGATACAGAACTATGCGTTTATTGTTTGCTAGAGGAGGCAAGGGGATGCCGGGAGAAGAAATGATAGACTGTGTGATTTTCCTAGGGTGAGACGCTAAACACGATTAAAGATGAACATTTTTGTTTTTCATATGACTCCAAACTAATCAAAATGGCACAGTCATTTCGCTGTAGGCAATAGAATTGTGCAGTACAGAACATTTATAACATTATACACCAGTACATGGATGGGTACATTTCAAATGTTATCATTTGGAAGTGAAGAAAACAACCACTTTACATGTCTCAGCTGAACTAATTTCTCTGCCAGACTCAGACTCCTGCCACGGCGGATTGGCACTCTCGCCACCAGGCCCTGTTCCCTGTGCTTTCTTCAGGAAATCAGATTCCTTCACTGCACAGGGCTTTTAGTGCACTCGCATTCTGCAGGTTTTCTGCAAGTTCATTTCCTGTAAGTCTGTTGGCTACAGCGCTCCCTTACCTCTCCTACTCTGTCTCCACAAATGCCAGTGCACACATACTCTAGGATGCCAGGTAACCAACGGACTTCCTGACAAAGGCATTTAATCCAGGCAGTTCGACTTGGGTGACTAAAAAACTCTGCCTCCAAGGGTGAAGGTGAAGAGAAACATGGGGGAAGGAGATGTAAGGAAAGAACCCTCAACAAGAAACTAAACAGCAAGCTCCTCACATCCTCGATGTGGAACCTAAGGATGTGGAGGCCCAACAGTGAGGGACATGAGCATCTGCAGATTTGGTGTGAGTGTGTGTGAATGACTGTGTGTGTGTGGGTTGGGGGGTCCTGCAAGCTCCCTGTGGACACCGAGGGATGACTGTACAATATTACCAAACACACCTATTGGTAAGGGTAGCAATAATCCATTCTAAATGTCAAGCACTGAGTGAAGAAGTTTTTAATTCATAACATTAAACACCTCCTCTACCCTTCCCCCAAGTTCAAAGGGCACTGGGGGGGGGCGGGTAATTTCTTTTACAAATTATAATGAAGGTGTGTGCTTTTCTTTGCTGGAAGCTCAAAGAAGTAGAAGGTAAATGGGGCCTTTGAAACCTTCTCTTGCACCACCAAATAAACGTTCTAGTGCCTTTAATCATTCTATCAGGATAAATTTCTTTCATCCAAGTTGAGGGGAGGTATTGAAAAGTATCCTTTCTCTGAAAAATGTAATACAGCTAAAATTCTGTTCAGAAGGATGAAAACTAATCCTAGATTTCATTACTGTACTATTAAAGTGATCTATCTCTTATGCACTATGATATGTATATATATATATATATATATCAAGATGAAATACTGCTTTAGGTTCAAGGGAAGAAGACTACAGTTTCCTTCTGAAAGTTAGGTCTTTGATATTTGATGAAACAGTGTTTCAACAAAGTGAAGAAAAAAAAAAGAAAAAGGCAGCTAGTTTTGTAAAGAACTAAAAACATTTATCTAGCTTGTGTTTGCTTTTTGCAAAGGATAATTAATGCCATAGAGAACTTACTGAACTAATGTTCTGCTGATTTTTCTTCACTCGTTCAATCTCAGGAGTATCTTTTACTGCTGTGCCAGCTCCTACTTCTTTCTTATAAAATACCTTTAGTATAAGAGAGGAAAAGAATAACTAAGCTTTTTAGAATTCAAGTCCTAGATTCGATTCTTGTAAAGGAAAATTTCTCAGGTTTTTAAAGTAACGTGAATACCGTTTCTATTTATGAGAAACAATGTTACACTAATCAATTAAATAATCCATCATGGGAATAAATGCAGAGCTTCGGTTTTGTATTCCACAGTCTTACAAGCAAACCTCTACTACCTGTTCTAGGGTATACCTGGTACCTTACATGGCTGCAGATTCCTTGCTCTAAGAACATAAGTTTTATTCTTCAAATACAAATATATGTCACCTGTGCAGCTGAGAAAAATTAAAGGACATATTACAAAAGCTCACTAAGCAGTTACCATTTAATTCAAACATAGCATGAAGTTTCAAGCAACTGCTCTTCTTCAAGTGAAAGCAAAGATAGTCTTGTTCTTTTCAAAGAAAATATTAGCTTTACCATCAGCATCCACACTAAGTCACTAAGTCAGCCTGTTTTCCTTATCTTCCACTTACTCCTTAAACCTTCCCATGTCTCTCCGTCCCTACCAACGCCTACTCCTTTTGACCACAAAGCAAAAGAAAAACCAAAGTGTCCTACAGAAAAACAGGCTAACTATAAGGAAGTCATTCGAGGCCAGAACTACTCCCTCTCTTCTTTAATTAATTTTTAAATTGGAGGATAATTTCTTTACAGTATTGTGATGGTTCCTGCCACACATCAACATGAGTTGGCCATAGGTATACATGTGACCCCTCCCTCTTGAACCCCCCTCCTGCTTCCCTCCCTACACTATCCCTCTAGGTTGTCACAGAGCACCGCCTTTGGGTTCACTCTCCTGATATTTGTTAACCAGTAGGTCCCAGTGGGGGTCAAGAGGGCAGGACATATGAGATGTTCCCCTGCAAAAGCTAGAAATCTGGAGTCACAGGCGGTAAGGGCCACATAACTCTTCTCTCTCATCCTCTCTTCCAGCAAGATTTCTACATCTCTTGGCACAGCCTGCCTGTGAAGACCCTAGAGGTACCTGAACGCATACCTGCAGAGTTAAGAGGCTTCCAACTTATTAGAAAGTAGAACACACTCCAGAAATTTTCAGAAATAATGGAATTTATATTTTTAATAACATTTGCTTAACCACTAAGTTAATTCTACATTAAAATATTGGCTGTACCATCAATTTTTATTTTAGAATTCAAGTTCATCTACCCATTATATATAAGCCCACTATCCTATTCAATGATGCTAATAAAATTCCTATTCCTCAAAACAAAAATACGAACGTTTAGGAAGTGATTGTTGTTGTCTAGTCACTAAGTGGTTTCTAGCTCTTTTGCGACCCCATAGACTGTAGCCTACCAGTTTCCTCTGTCCACGGGATTTCCTAGGCAAAAACACTGGAGTGGGTTGCCATTTCCTTCTTCACGGGGTTTTCCTGACCCGTGGTTTGAACTCACATCTCCTGAATCGGCAGGCTGATTCTTTACCACTGAGCCACCAGGGAAGCCCTTAGGAATTGGTTACAAACTAGTAAATCCCTAGATATATTATCAACGCAATTAATCAATGACCAGGAAGGCAATCACTTCATATGACTGTTTTTATCTTCAAAGTAAAATATGTGTGTAAAATTAAGGTCTCTTTCCTGAGTGAAATCTTAAAATTCAGTTAAAAGTAGCTGTTGCTGGTACCTAAAAAGGAAATTTGAATCTGTAATTCTAAAATAATCATGATAAATTATAAGTTGTAAGAACATTTGGTATTCTTATGATTTTAAAGAAGGAAAGATATGCATTTGACAGAAAATTCAAGCAAGGCAGCAAAAAAAGCAGAATGAGGAACAAAGGCCCCCTTTCAAAACATCATTTCAAGATGACAACTGGAAAGAGACAATGGCTACTCACCGCACTAATATTTTGTTGAGTTGTCTTAATTCTCTGAATTTCAGGAGTATCTGCCACAGTAGAATAGCTAGAAAGCATCTTCTCTGCCTCATCTTTATACTTTTTCTAAAAATATAAAGTGAATGTGAATCTGAAACTCTGTGTGCCATATCAAGAGAGACAGGGACAAAGAGAAAATGGTACTACTTTTTCCAACTCTGCTATATCTGAAAGTGAAAGTCCCTCATTATGTCTGACTCTTTGCAACTATACAGTCCATAGAATTCTCCAGGCCAGAATACTGGAGTGGGTGGCCTTTCCCTTCTCCGTGGCATCTTCTCAACCCAGGGATCGAACCCAGGTCTCTCACATTGCAGGTGGATTCTTTACCAGCTGAGCCACAAGGGAAGCCCACATGCTCTAAATTATACCTTAGGATTCAAATCAGTTGTTGATGTGTTTATGTGTGTGTGCTCAGCTGCTCAGTCTCATCCAATTCTATGATGTATTTATGCAACAGTAAAAATAAATGGCATATGCAAACAGAGTAAGCAAACAGTCTAGGAAAACACTTTCACCTTCTCTCAGGCAATGGTTCCCACTCAAGACTATTTAAACACCCTGGGACGGCCTGACCTCTATGGAGGTCCTAAGCCTGGAACCTACTCTCTTATAAGCAGTTCCAGTTCCTGTTTAAAATAGCCCTTACAACTCCTACTAGTAACCTGACTCTCTTTGCTTACTTGTCTTCATGCTTCTAGATTTATACTTTGCTTTCTACTTCAGATAAAGATACATTTGACTAAGGAAAAGGTACTAGTATTTTGTACTAGGGATAAAAATCTCAATTTTCCTTTTGCTACTAAATGTACTATTATGGGCTCAGATATATCCTAGGCAATGCCTTCTACTAGTGCCAGAATTTACATAGGAGTTCAGTTCAGTTTAGTCGCTCAGTCATGTCCGACTCTGTAACCACATGGACTGTAGCACGCCAGGCCTCCCTGTCTATCACCAACTCCCAGAGTTTACTCAAACTCATGTCTATTGAGTTGGTGATGCCATCCAATCATCTCATTCTCTGTTGTCCCCTTCTCCTCCCACCTTCAATCTTTCCCAGCCACAGGGTCTTTTCAAATGAGTGAACTCTTCGCATGAGGTGGCCAAAGTGCTAAGTTTCAGCTTCAGCATCAGCCTTACAATGAATATTCAGGACTGATTTCCTTTAAGATGGACTGATTTGATCTCCTTGCAGTCCAAGGGACTCTCAAGAGTCTTCTCCAATACCACAGTTCAAAAGCATCAATTCTTCAGCACTCAGCTTTCTTCACAGTCCAACTCTCACATCCATACATGACCATTGGAAAAACCATAGCCTTGACTAGACGGAGCCTTGGCAAAGTAATGTCTCTGTTTTTCAATATACTGTCTAGGTTGGTCTTAACTTTCCTTCCAAGGAGGAAGCATCTTTTAATTTCATGGCTGCAGTCACCATCTGCAGTGATTTTGGAGCCCCAAAATAAAGTATGTCACTGTTTCCACTGTTTCCCCATCCATTTGCCATGAAGTGATGGGATCAGATGCCATGATCTTAGTTTTCTGAATGTTGAGTTTTAAGGCAACTTTTTCACTCTCTTTCATTTTCATTAAGAGGCTCTTTACTTCTTCTTCACTCTCTGCCATAAGGGTGGTGTCATCTGCATATTTGAGGTTATTGATATTTCTCCCGGCAAACTTGATTCCAGCTTGTGCTTCATCCAGCCCGACATTTCTCATGACGTACTCTGCATATAAGTTAAATAACCAGGGTGATAATATACAGCCGTGACGTACTCCTTTCCGATTTGGAACCAGTCTGTTGTTCCATGTCTAGTTCTAACTGTTGCTGCTTGACCTGCATACAGATTTCTCCAGAGGCAGGTCAGATGGCCTGGTATTCCAGCTTCAGCTCACACCAGAGGTGAGGGGTGGTGGGGTGCAGAGGCTCAGGGGTTTGGGGTTCTAAAACTTGGGGAAGGTTGTCAATAACAAGGAGAGGGAAGGGTGCAAGGAAGTCATGGTGGGCCGAGGGCAGGCAGTGTTGTGGGGTCCTAGGGTTGGGATGGGGAACAGAGTGTCCAGAGGCCAAAGTGGAGGAACAGGCTCTGGTCTCCACGGGGGCACCTTTGTAGCTCTTGACCCCACAGCTAAGCCTCCAGCCTTTCCTTTGTGAAATAAATCCTGGAGCTCCTGGGAGGCTTGGCACTGCCCAAGACCTGAGGGCAGGGCAAGGAAAGCTTTCCAGCAGTGGAGAAACAGGAAAGCAACTCCAGCAGTGCAGTAAAAAGGAAGCGGTGCTAATGAAGGCCCTAGCGAGTCACAGGAGAAGCTTCTAGCCCCAGCCTTTAGACAGCATGACAGGGAAGGCAAGACAACAAGGTTGGAGTCCAGAATGGCTACTCACTGAATGATAGATACCTTCTAGAAGGTCAGAGAGGATAACCCCACAAGCAGGTATTATTATCCACTCTTGGGGAAACTGAGGCACTAGCTAAATGTCAGAACCAGGCTTTAAACCCAGCCACTCTGGTTCCAAAGTCAGTGAAGGTAACTGCATGGCATACTGCTGCTTGTTAAGGAAGGAGAAAATTGTTCACATTGAAATGCACCACAGCATCATTAAACCCTTTTAAACATTCCCTTGTATCTCAAATAACTAAAGTTCTTTAAAATCAGATGTACCCTCATATTATACTCAAAAAATCAACACTGTTAAATTAAAGGAGGAATTCTAAAACAGGCACCACTTCCTATGGGAAGGGTTTGCTTTTGTTATCTTTACTTTCTGGTAGGACATATCATAATTTGTCATATTATATTTGCATGATTATTTGATAATTAGATTACCTAGTAGTTCCCCAAAGGCAAAAATCCAAGTCTAATTTTGCATGTAAATGGGTGTTCAAGAAGTATCTACTGAATGTATGAATGAGTTTGCCAACTTTTCTCCACCGAATCAAATGGCAATATTCCCGTTTTAAGAATTTATGATTTTTAGCTTAACTGATACAACTAGTGTCAACTTCTCCAAGTTCGTGTGCCATCATGAGACACTGAGGACAGCTGAACACACTTCAGGACCATCCCATCTGCTGTCTCTGAAGAAGGCTGAGAAGCAGGCAGTTCCTTTGATAAATACTTAATTCTGGCATCATGGTACCCTTGAAATAGAGCAGGACCCCACGGGGACTTCCGAGGAAGACTCCACTCCCCCATTACCTCCACCTATCTCTTGTCTATAGAAACACTTTAGTCAGAGAATAAATTTCATCAGAGAATTTAGAAATATGGAAACAAAGGAAAGCAATGAAACAAGACCAAATAAAATTTAGTCATTAAACAAAGTCAAGGACCTTTAGTTCTTCCTGAAGAGCTATAGAGAGTATTTTCAGCCATATCCTTTGAGCTGCTTTATAAATGCTGAAACCTCCACTAGGTGGAAGAAGTTAACTGCATGATGAAACAGACTATCGTCATGACATACGTTGCCACAATTTTGAGAACAGGACTCAAGGAAAGGGGAACAAACCAATCTTGGAACTGAAGATTAACTGCACTTAAAACAATCAAGACGACACTGATTAGACCACCACATGATCAATTTTAAGACGACTGTCAGAACTGACTCTTCTCTGCTCACAGCTCCCCTCCCTTTGCCTCAGTTCAGTTGCTCAGTCATGTCCAACTCTTTGCAACTCCATGGACTGCAGCACACCAGGCTTCCCTGTCCATCACCAACTCACTTTGCCTAAACACCCCTAAACTCCTGCCCCTGATAGCAGGGGATAGTTGGTTCTTTGGGACATGAGTCCACCTTCTCCCCAGGATTGCTGGCCTCCTCAGTAACGCTATCTTTCCTTTTACTCACACTTGTCTCTCAATGTTGAATCCTTGCGTGACTAGCCCCTGAACCTGAGTTCTGTGACATTCTCATTTTGAACCAGTGGATGTTTCAATTCCTTGCTTGTTAGTCAGGATTTTGACAAATTTGGTCAAATTTTGTTAAAAATTATTTCAACATAAACCCCATTCAGTTCAGTTCAGTTCAGTCACTCAGTCGTATCTGACTCTTTGTGACCCCATGAATCACAGCACGCCAGGCCTCCCTGTCCATCACCAACTCCCAGAGTTCACTCAGACTTGCGTCCATCGAGTCAGTGATGCCATCCAGCCATCTCATCCACTGTCGTCCCCTTCTCCTCCTGCCCCCAATTCCTCCCACATCAGAGACTTTTCCAATGAGTCAACTCTTCTCATGAGGTGGCCAAAGTACTGGAGTTTCAGCTTTAGCATCATTCCCTCCAAAGAAATCCCAGGGTTGATCTCCTTCAGAATGGACTGGTTCATTAGCCAAATCCAATTTCTTCATTACCTTATTTTTTTCCCATTCCCCTATACTACTTTTCCCTGAGAAGGCAATGGCACCCCACTCCAGTACTCTTGCCTGGAAAATCCCATGGGCAGAGGAGCCTGGAAGGCTGCAGTCCATGGGGTCACTGAGGGTCGGACATGACTGAGAGACTTCACTTTCACTTTTCACTTTCATACATTGGAGAAGGAAATGGCAACCCCAGTGTTCTTGCCTGGAGAATCCCAGGGATGGGGGAGCCTGGTGGGCTGCCATCTATGGGGTCACACAGAGTTGGACACGACTGAAGTGACTTAGCAGCAGCAGCATACTACTTTTCCATTGGGATTCATTCTTTTTATAACAAATATTATAGCAAATAAATTATTCACTAATGAATAACTTTGCCCAAATCAGATTTTATCAATAACTCTTTTCTTCCATTATATACTTTCTCGTGTGGTCATTATTTCTCTTATATCCAGTTTTCTGGCAGATTTGTCACAGATATACAGGGCAAATTAAATTTTATCAATAAAACTTAGATCTTACATTAAATTTTGGTTAATCTTCAATTTCACCTTATACCTTGTACAGTTTAACTTATTCTTAGTTTAAGTTGTTTATTTAAATTAAAATATGCATGATGAAGTAGATAAAAGAAAATTCTTTGTATTTTTCTCAGGAAAAGCATTAGAGCCAAGTTTACAATAGAATAAATAAATGGAAATAAAAACGTCAAAATGTCCTTGGACTCAAAACAGAGGGACCTATTAGGGATGCTCTGATGCTCAATAAGTTTTGTTGAGCTGAATCTACAGCCATTGTCCCTTTCATTATTGAGATAATCAAGTTTGGTCAGTGGTTACTTTATAATAGAGTGCATTGACTTTGATAGAAAGCCCTCAAAAAGACACAAATCATAGAGACACACAGAGCAGAAGGTGCTGGGATATTAGAATATATTATCTTGAGCATCTTCATTCTCTACCAACCTGGCTATAGATTTCAGATGCCCTCTTGGCTCGAAGCATATCCGGGATATCCATGCTCACTTGCATTCCTTTCCCTTTAATTTCATTTTCTAAGTCTTTCTTATATTCTTTCTAAAAAAACAGAAAGCAATCTTCAGAGCTTTGCATGACTTTCCATAGCAATGCAGATATTTACATGTTTGAATCTCAATGTCACACATGTGGAAACACCATTTATATTTCTTCTGTATACAATTTGATATGTATGTTTTAAACTCTGTATCCCATTAGTTTCTTACCTGACTGGCCATTTCAGATGCTTTCTTGGCTCTCTGGATATCAAGAGTGTCTGTGCTCACCTGCATGCCTTTCCCTCTAATTTCAGTCTCCAGATCTCTTTTATAATCTTTCTGCAGAAAAGAAAACCTGAAATTAGGGTTTTACAAAATTGCCTTAAAATAATTTGAAAATCTGCGTTGAAAAACTTGATGTCATTTTTGATGTTAAGATCATGGCTTTTAGAAATAAACTGGACCTAAATTCACTTCTTTTTTTCCAGGAAACGACAAAGACTTAATTTGTGGCAGAACACAACTTGGAGTGACCACAAGGACTCAGGCAGCTTTTTTTCTACTAACCTGACTTAAGAAAGAAAACAGAGGGAGGGGAAGGAAAATATTTTATAACAAATCAGATTTTATCAATAACTCTTTTCTTCCATTATATACTTTCTCGTGTGGTCATTATTTCTCTTATATCCAGTTTTCTGGCAGATTTGTCACAGATATACAGGGCAAATTAAATTTTATCAATAAAACTTAGATCTTACATTAAATTTTGGTTAATCTTCAATTTCACCTTATACCTTGTACAGTTTAACTTATTCTTAGTTTAAGTTGTTTATTTAAATTAAAATATGCATGATGAAGTAGATAAAAGAAAATTCTTTGTATTTTTCTCAGGAAAAGCATTAGAGCCAAGTTTACAATAGAATAAATAAATGGAAATAAAAACGTCAAAATGTCCTTGGACTCAAAACAGAGGGACCTATTAGGGATGCTCTGATGCTCAATAAGTTTTGTTGAGCTGAATCTACAGCCATTGTCCCTTTCATTATTGAGATAATCAAGTTTGGTCAGTGGTTACTTTATAATAGAGTGCATTGACTTTGAATAGAAAGCCCTCAAAAAGACACAAATCATAGAGACACACAGAGCAGAAGGTGCTGGGATATTAGAATATATTATCTTGAGCATCTTCATTCTCTACCAACCTGGCTATAGATTTCAGATGCCCTCTTGGCTCGAAGCATATCCGGGATATCCATGCTCACTTGCATTCCTTTCCCTTTAATTTCATTTTCTAAGTCTTTCTTATATTCTTTCTAAAAAAACAGAAAGCAATCTTCAGAGCTTTGCATGACTTTCCATAGCAATGCAGATATTTACATGTTTGAATCTCAATGTCACACATGTGGAAACACCATTTATATTTCTTCTGTATACAATTTGATATGTATGTTTTAAACTCTGTATCCCATTAGTTTCTTACCTGACTGGCCATTTCAGATGCTTTCTTGGCTCTCTGGATATCAAGAGTGTCTGTGCTCACCTGCATGCCTTTCCCTCTATTTCAGTCTCCAGATCTCTTTTATAATCTTTCTGCAGAAAAGAAAACCTGAAATTAGGGTTTTACAAAATTGCCTTAAAATAATTTGAAAATCTGCGTTGAAAAACTTGATGTCATTTTTGATGTTAAGATCATGGCTTTTAGAAATAAACTGGACCTAAATTCACTTCTTTTTTTCCAGGAAACGACAAAGACTTAATTTGTGGCAGAACACAACTTGGAGTGACCACAAGGACTCAGGCAGCTTTTTTTCTACTAACCTGACTTAAGAAAGAAAACAGAGGGAGGGGAAGGAAAATATTTTATATTTCAATAAAGTGATAAAATATTGGTTAATATATAACTCAATGAATATCAATAAAATGTGAGTGTAAAAATGTCACATCTCATAAGTTTTCATCTCTCTCGAGTATATAACCTAGAAATGAAATTGCTGGGTCATATGGTAACTGTTTAGCCTTTTGAGGAACTGCTAAACTATTTTCCAAAGTGGGTATTCCGTTTTACAATCCTAGCAGTGATACATAAGAAGGGTTCCAATTTCTCTACAACTTCCCTAACACTTGTTATAATCTGTGTTTTTTTATCCTAGCCTTTTAGTGGGTGTGAAGTCTTACATCACTATGGCTTTCTTTTGCATTTCACTGATAGTAATGATGCTGAGCATCCTTTCGTGTGCTTATTGGCCATTGGTATATTCTCGTCTTTACTGGCAAAAGCCCCAACCCATAGTAACTAGACTATATTAAAGTATAATTATATCTCTTATGGAAGATAATATATATGTAACTTGATAATACATGTGTTACATTGCTATTGACTAGTTGAAAAAATGTTATACTTTGAAAACATTTAATTAAATATGTATTGATTTTTAAAAATTGTCCTATCTCATTCTGTAGTGAATAATTGCTGGTTCCCTCCTAGAACCTCACTCCTGTTTTTCCTTCATTCGTGCCTTGATTTGTCCCTGGGCAACTAGCTGCTTCCTGTTCTAAGCCCGCCAACTTGGCTGGGACTGGCCCAGTGCAAGGAGCCAGGACCCTACTGGGCTAAAGAAAATTGTTACACCCCACCCCTGGCCCTTCATGATTGGTACATTTAAGGAAAGGAACGTTTCTCTTTTCACACAATGTATCAAGAGACTTTTCTTTCCTTCTGGACATGAATGGAGAAGTTTGCGGCTCTGGGAGCTGCCCTGCCCCTCCTTGCACATGGGAGAAGAAAGCCTGCCTGAGAAGCTAAAGTCAGAATCTAAAACAGAATCACACTGTGTAAGTCCTAGATTAAGCCATGCCCACGAATTCCTCT
Organism: Aepyceros melampus; assembly: GCA_006408695.1. NCBI lineage: Eukaryota > Metazoa > Chordata > Mammalia > Artiodactyla > Bovidae > Aepyceros > Aepyceros melampus. The sequence continues at coordinate 49,581 of SJXQ01002533.1, forward strand.
ACTGTTGGGTCACAAGAACAATAAAAATTATCTGCTTTTTTGAGCTGAATTATCTGTTACCTATAAAATGTCATGATTACACAGACACAACTGTCTTAAGACACTCTTGTCACATTTTAAAGCTACTGATTATTCTTATTCCTATAATCGAACATTTATCTGTATGTATGTTATTCTTCAATGAAAATTATATTAAAAGGAAACTACTGACTATATCCTATTAAATTTCTTCAAAAACAATTATTTCCTATTATGCTGACATACCCAAGATTTGTGATTCCATGCTATAAAGTAAATTTTGCTTTGCTTATTTGTGATGCTGTAAATTTAGAGAAGTCGTAAACAAAAATTTCAATCTAGAGAAATGTTATTTACTATCTACCCGTAAATCTGCCTATTTTCACTGACTTACAGTCTCGGTTTCACTTTACTGAAGTGAAATAATAATAAAGTTAAACATTCAAGTAAAAATGTTTAACTTTCCTCCTAATAATATTAAATTATCACTATGCCTGTAAAAAGCTCTGTTTTTAGCTAAGGCCCAAAAGCAAAACACTTCATTTGAAAGACAATATATGTAGAAACCGAGGTATTGGTTATAGATTACCACCAAAATTCCATGGTAGAAATATGTCATTTAATATTTCCAATATGAATTTTCAAATCTAAAAGCATTCAAAAGCACATAAATAGACTACATGGACTCTAGTCACATCAGCTAATATTGATGCATATAAAATATCTCACAACTTAGAAAAACTTAAAAGAAAAACATGATAACATCTATGTTCCAAGAGCCTGAGTCAGGTTTTTTAATGAAAGTCACCTTGAATGAATACTGGATATTGTACTCTCTTCATAATAACAAAAATAACAGAAAATGTAAGTAGTCAGTTACTCAGAAGCCCAAGGAGGTGACCATAAGGAAATACTAATAAATCTAAGAAAGGAAGGATAAGAAAGAGCCAGCCATGCAAAGACAAAGGGAAGGACTTTCAGGAAGAAACAGAGCTGTACAGAGACCATAAAACTTGTGGAGGTGCAGCCAGCCTGGAGCCTTTATGACTAGAATATGATGAGCAAGGGAAGAAGGGTACAGGGTTTGAGAACGAGCAGGAAGCGGAGAATGGCACCATACCAAAGCAAGGAGTATGGTGCCCATTCTGCACATGACCGGAAACCACTGGAGAGTTTTCAGGGGGAGAAATCAGAAAACTTAACTCTTTAAGGGTTGTTCTGGCTTCTGAGTAGAGAATGAGGTTAATGTTGGAAGCAGAATCCTGTTTAGGAAGCTACTGCAATGATCCAGGAGATAGAGATGCTGGTTTGGACAAAAGTGGAGAGAGGTAGATGAATCTAGGAAATCATTATGGTTATGGAGTCAATAAAACTTGCTGACAACAGGAATCAAAGTAACTTCTGGGATTTCACTGATACTTGCAAAGGAAGGGGTGAAAGAAGGAAGCAGATCTAAGGAAAAAATGAGGATTTTCAGTAGGTTATGTAGTCCCTGTTATAATACATTTAAGTGTTACTGACATGTGGTAATGCCTAAGTGTAAGTGTAAGTGTAGTCACTCAATCGTGTCTGACTCTCTGCGACCTCATGGACTGTAGCCCATCAGGCTCCTCTGTCCATGGGATTTTCCAGGCAAGAGTACTGGAGTGGGTTGCCATTTCCTTCTCCAGGGGATCCTCCCGACCCAGTGATCAAACCTGGGTCTTCTGCATGACAGGCAGATGCTTTACCCTCTGACCACCAGGGAAGCCCTACAGGACATTAAAGGCAAATGGTTGCATATTTATATCCATGTTACAGAACACAATTTTTCTAAAACAATGAAGTAGAATTATATGAAGTAACATGGAAAAGATGTTAAGAAGCAGAAGCAAAAGATATTAAGAAGAGGTGGCAAGAATGCACAGAAGAACTATATCAAAAAGATCTTCACAACCCAGATAATCACAATGGTGTGATAACTCACCTAGAGCCAGACATTGGGGAATGCAAAGTCAAGGGGGCCTTAGGAACTAACCCTACGAAAAGAGCTAGTGGAGGTGATGGAATTCCAGTCGAACTACTTCAAATCCTAAAAGCTGATGCTGTAAAAGTGCTGCACTCAATATGACAGCAAATTTGGAAAACTCAGCAGTAGCCACAGGACTACAAAAGGTCAGTTTTCATTCCAATCCCAAAGAAAAGCAATGCAAAGAATGCTCAAACTACTGCACAATTGCACTCATCTCACATGCTAGTAAAGTAATGCTCAAAATTCTCCAAGCCAGGCTTCAACAATATGTGAACCGTGAACTTCCAGATGCTCAAGCTGGATTTAAAAAAGGCAGAGGAACCAGAGATCAAATTGCCAACATCTGCTGGATCATGGAAAAAGCAAGAAAGTTCCAGAAAAACATCTATTTCTGCTTTATTGACTATGCCAAAGCCTTTGACTATGTGGATTACAACAAATTGTGGAAAATTCTGAAAGAGATGGGAATATCAGATCACCTGACCTGCCTCTTGAGAAATCTGTATGCAGGTCAGGAACAGTTAGAACTGGACATGGAACAACAGGCTGGTTCCAAATTGGGAAAGGAGTACATTAAGGCTGTATATTGTCACTCTGCTTATTTAACTTATGTGCAGAGTACATCATGAGAAGTGTCAGGCTGGATGAAGCACAAACTGGAATCAAGATTGCTGGGAGAAATATCAATAACCTCAGATATGCAGATGACACCACCCTTATGGCAGAAAGTGAAGAAGAACTAAAGAGCTCTTGATGAAAGGAAAAGAAGAGAGTGAAAAAGTTGCCTTAAAACTCAACATTCAGAAAACTAAGGTCATGGCATCTGGTCCTATCACTTCATGGCAAATAGATGGGGAAACCATGACAGACTTTATATTTCTGGGCTCCAAAATCAGTGCAGATGGTGACTGCAGCCATGAAATTAAAAGACACTTGCTCCTTGGAAGGAAAGTTATGACCAACCTAGACAGTGTATTAAAAAGCAGAGAAATTACTTTGCCAACAAAGGTCTGTCTAGTCAAGGCTATGGTTCTTCCAGTGGTCATGTATGGATGTGAGAGATGGACTGTGAAGAAAACTGAGCACTGAAGAACTGACGCTTTTGAACTGTGGTGTTGGAGAAGACTCTTGAGAGTCCCTTGGACTGTGAGGAGATCAAATCAGTCCATCCTAAAGGAAATCAGTCCTGAATATTCTTTGCAAGGGCTGATGCTGAAGCTGAAACTCCAATACTTTGGCCACCTGATGCAAAGAACTGACTCATTGGAAAAGACCCTGATCCTGGGAAAGACTGAAGGCGGGAAGAGAAGGGGACGACAGAGGATGAGATGGTTAGATGGTATCACTGACTAAACAGCAAAAGTTGAGTGGACTCCAGAAGTTGGTGATGGGCAGGGAGGCCTAGCATGCTGCAATCCACGGGGTCGCAAAGAGTCAGACACGACTGAGCGACTGATCTGAACTGAACTGAACATGGAAAAGGGTCCATGATATTCAGTGAGAAAAGCAAGCACAAAGTACATTGTATTTAAGGTTTTTTTCAGTTCCTTGTGCACAAATGTATAGTTGTCTATATACACAGAAAAATAGATCTGGAAGGCTCTACAGAAAATTCCTAACAATGGCTATCTCTCAGGAGGATGACAGAATTAGAGGTAGAATTAGGGGCAGAAGGTTTTCGAGGGTCTGTTCGGCATGCACCCCCCACCCCAATCCCACCATTTCTAGATGGAATCCCTTTTGGCCAAGAATTCTATGCCATTCCTACTTCTGTGTCTGAAACAAAGTTATCACCATCCCATCCCCCTGGCCAGTATCTAACCCTGGGGATGGAGGCAGATCTCAGCACAGCAGTAACTCCCCTGGTAGTTATTCAGCTACTTCTCAGCCTCCAGATTCCCTGGGTGGGAGTCGGTCCTGAGCCAGCTCTGCCTAACTGCAAATGTCACATCGTAGCTCTCAGAGCAGCGCTACTGGAGCCTCGACCCCAGCCAGCCGTAAGGTCCGGGAGCTGTACCCCTTAGCCTGCACCCCCACTTTCACTTTACACATGTTTCTTCTAAATCGTCTCTTCCCAAACACTCTCTGCTCCAGTGGCCCTTCTGTATTTTCAAAATTTCTGGGGGAATTCAAGAGATGTAGAACTGATTCTGGGCTATTTCATTTGAAAAATACATATAAGATCTGACTCCTACAACTTTGTTACTTTATATCTATCACATCATAGCATCTAAGACAAAACTTCAATATCCTGTCGTTCATGTATTACATGAAGAAGAAATGGTTTTAGATGAATGAACTTCAACACAAAATGCTGATTCTACAGAAATTTCAGACACACTGTTGAGGTCAACAGAGCATATTTTGAGAACACACCACCAAACACACAAAAATAACATCACTGTCATGGTACAATCTCAATGTGTGATTTCCAAGTTCTGCTCACATAGCTGGAAATGAAATGTGCCAAGTAGCACATGATCCATCCTTAAAAAGAAGATGGTATGAAAATATTAATCACAGAGTAAAATTAACATGAAACTTGTATTATGGGATAAAGTAAAAAAGTGTATCTGTATCTGTGTCTGTGTATTCTATTAAAATGCCCTTCTCCAAGTTTTCTTTGACATACTTGAAGTTAATGAGCAAAGCAGAAACTGTAAATTTTTCCAGTAAGTGTGATGATTGCAAATGGTTTCCATTCCAAACTGTTAAAGTAGTCACAGAAAGCTTTGAAAAAGTCCATGTATTAATCAGTTTGTTATTATGATTTGTCAAGTTCCAAAACAGGACCTCAAGGTCTACATCACTCACTCTCAATACTCACCTCACTCGCTATCTCGGAAGCTCTTTTGGCATGCTGAATCCCAAGGGTGTCAGTGCCAACTTGCATTCCCTTCCCTTTAATTTCTGATTCCAGGTCTTTCTTGTATTCTTTCTATAAAAAGCAATATTTTCCAACACTCAGACACTGAGGGAACAAAGACATATCTGAATTCAATGATACCAAAAATGGCTGAACATGTTTTTTTTTTTTAAAAGAAGAAAGCAAAGCTTACTTTGTACTATGAATGATCACCTACACCTAAATTTTCTGAGCTGCTTAGAACCACATTCACTATCCTCACTGAAGAAGAGCTTATATGCTCTCAAGATTTTTGCTATATAAAGGCAATTGCCAGGTGACAATCTTCACTGACAACTGTCTTGGGGCCAGAAGGATCGGAAGGCAAGTTTAATTGAGTTGATGTTTTAGAAAGAACACTGACTTTGAGGTCAGAGCACTCGTAGCCACATGTGCGATACTGGGACTGTTTCTTCACATTTCTGGTTTACTCATCTGCAAAACGAGGATTATAGTTCCTCTGTGCAGGATCACCGTGAGAATCACTGAGACTGCATGTAGCCTATTGCCCAGAACAGAGTGGGTTTTCAGTAATTGATAGCTTTTTTTCTAGTTTTTTACTCCTATATCCACATCCTAAGGCCTGGTTTATTGGTGTTCCTGCCACTGTCTTGCCATCAACTTTCTTTGGATGAACTCTGCCACTGAGAGTTTAAAAAACATTTCCCAAGTATTACTGATAAGTAATTTAAAAAATTGAACTCTGAATGTCACTAGATATATCACCCATAACAGAAAAAAATTTTTATAGAAAATTACTGCTATAGAGAAGTGTGGTGACAATGTCAGTCAAAGACATCACAGTGGACAGTGTTGTTTCTGCCTCTTCCGGCAAAAAGTTCCACAACTTTCCCTTAAGGAATTACCTCTAATCTCTCTCAATCCATCAACTCTGGGTGGGTTGCTCTGGGTGACTGTGATTTTTCCTACAGATATTTTTAATTCCACTAAAATGAGAGGAGCAAAAAGCAAGGAGAAAAGGGAAGATATAAGCATCTGAATGCAGAGTTCCAAGGAATAGCAAGAAGAGATAAGAAAGGCTTCCTCAGTGATCAATGCAAAGAAATAGAGGAAAACAACAGAATGGGAAAGACTAGAGATCTCTTCAAGAAAATTACAGATACCAAGGGAACATTTCATGCAAAGATGAAGGACAGAAATGGTATGGACCTAACAGAAGCAGGACATATTAAGAGGTGACAAGAATACATAGAAGAACTGTACAAAAAAGATCTTCATGACCAACATAATCATGATGGTGTGATCACTCACCTAGAGCCAGACATCCTGGAATGTGAAGTCAAGTGGGCCTTAGAAACCATCACTACGAACAAAGCTAGTGGAGATGATGGAATTCCAGTTGAGCTGTTTCAAATCCTGAAAGATGATGCTGTGAAAGCGCTGCACTCAATATGCCAGCAAATTTGGAAAACTCAGCAGTAGCCACAGGACTACAAAAGGTCAGTTTTCATTCCAATTCCAAAGAAAGGCAATGCCAAAGAATGCTCAAACTACCACACAATTGCACTCATCTCACACGCTAGTAAAGTAATGCTCAAAATTCTCCAAGCCAGGCTTCAGCAATACGTGAACCATGAACTTCCTGATGTTCAAGCTGGTTTTAGAAAAGGCAGAGGAACCAGAGATCAAATTGTCAACATCCGCTGGATCATCGAAAAAGCAAGAGAGTTTTAGAAAAACATCGATTTCTGCTTTGTTGACTATGCCAAAGCCTTTGACTGCATGGATCACAGTAAACTGTGGAAAATTCTGAAAGAGATGGGAATACCAGACCACCTGACCTGCCTCCTGAGAAACTTATATGCAGGTCAGGAAGCAAGAGTTAGAACTGGACATGAAACAACAGACTGGTTCCAAATAGGAAAAGTACATCAAGGCTGTATATTGTTACCCTGCTTATTTAATTTCTAGCGGAGTACATAATGAGAAATGCTGGGCTAGAAGAAGCACAAGCTGGAATCCAGATTGCTAGGAGAAATATCAATCACCTCAGATATGCAGATGACACCACCCTTATGGCAGAAAGTGAAAAGGAACTAAAAAGCCTCTTACTGAAAGTGAAAGAGGAGGGTGAAAAAGTTGGCTTAAAGCTCAACATTCAGAAAACGAAGATCATGGCATCTGGTCCCATCACTTCATGGGAAATAGATGGACACAGTGTCAGACTTTACTTTTTGGGGCTCCAAAATCACTGCAGATGGTGATTGCAGCCATGAAATTAAAAGATGCGTACTCCTTGGAAGGAAAGTTATGACCAACCTAGATAGCATATTCAAAAGCAGAGACATTACTTTGCCAACAAAGGTCTCTCTAGTCAACGCTATGGTTTTTCCAGTGGTCATGTAAGGATGTGAGAGTTGGACTGTGAAGAAAGCTAAGTGCCGAAGAATTGATGCTTTTGAACTGTAGTGTTGAAGAAGACTCCTGAGAGTCCCTTGGACTGCTAGGAGATCCAACCAGTCCATTCTGAAGGAGATCAACCCTGGGTGTTCTTTGGAAGGACTGATGCTGAAGCTGAAACTCCAGTACTTTGGCCACCTTATGTGAAGAGCTGACCATTGGAAAAGACTCTGATGCTGGGAGGGATTGAGGGCAGGAGGAGAAGGGAACGACAGAGGATGGCTAGATGGCATCACCGACTCGATGGACATGAGTCTGAGTGAACTCCGGGAGTTGGTGATGAACAGGGAGGCCTGGCGTGCTGCGATTCATGGGGTCGCAAAGAGTCAGACACGACTGAGTGACTGAACTGAACTGGACTGACCTGAACTGAACACAAACAACAAGAAGGTTAATTCCCCTATTACTATCATCAGCCCTCCACATGAGAGGTTCCTCCACATCCGAGGTTCCTCAGCATTCACAGATGCAACCAATCATGGACTGTGGAGGATTGCAGAATTTACAATTGAAAAGTATGTATAAGTGGACCGCACAGTTTAAGTCCACTTTGTCCAGAGGCCAACTGTATAATCTCTGAGAAAGACTTACAGACAAGGAACTCAGCTGAAAATTCATATATTCTCAATCGTTAAATAAATGAACTCACCTCACTAGTCATTTCAGATGCTCGTTTTGCTCTCTGAATATCAAGTACTTCGGAATTAAGCTCCATTCCTTTCCCTTTTATTTCATTTTCCAAATCCTTTTTATATTCTTTCTATGAAACAAGAATATTACTGTTTGAAATTTACTGGGAAACTCTTTAATTTATATACTGTTTTACATGTGTTTCTACAGACCACAGAAAGAAAATATTTCTAGAGAGGAATGAACCAGATTTCTGAGCATTCATGCTCTTTATTTCCTACAGATACTTCATTTTCTTTTTTAGTCATGGTTGTGTGGTTGTCAATACTATCAATCTTTTTTCTTTTATCCTGTCTTCCCACATGTTTTGGTACCATATTGGAGCCATATTTTTTAAAGATATCTTCCTTTTTTAAAATTTATTGATTTTTTTATTGAAGGATAATTGCTTTACAGAATTTTGCTGTTTTCTGTCAAACCTCAACATGAATCAGCCATAGGTATGCATATATCCTCTCTCTTTTGAACCTCCCCCTACCCATTTCCCTATGCATCCCACCCCTCTTCCCTTTAAATGGTAAGGAAGGTCTTAAGAATGCATGCTTCTTACTAATTACTTGAAGTATTTCTTTGAAAGCTGTCTATAAAATATGAATCATTAAAAGAACATAATTGGAAAGGAATGAAAAATTACAAAATCAAAAGGATTGATGTAGCCAATTTTTTGTTTCCATTTTATTCAAAGATTTGTAAAACCAAATAATTTCCTACAGATTGATAATATATAGTCTGAATTTCACCCATTTTAACATAATATTTTAAGTAGATCCAAATGTCTTTAATCTGTACATATAATATGGTTTTTTGGTTTGTGCTAATGCTGTCTTCTTACTAATTGAATTATGAAAACAATGTCTATCTTAACTAATTCAGCTAAGTTGCCTTTATGATTAACTTGTCAGATGAAAGATGAAACTTCCTTTAAGGATAAGAAATCACATTCTAGTTAACTCTAGGGTTCATTTGATGTTATTTTCTCTTTGTCCAGTTTAATTAAATTAGCTGGTCCTCTGCTTAACTAATAGCCTACAAGACATTGTAATGACCTGATGTAATTTTGGAAAGAGCTCTGGAGTCAAATGACCTGGATTCTTTCACTTGTTGGTCTTGTGACCTTCAAGAGGACTTTAAGTAACTGAGCCTTGATTTTCACATGGACAAAATGAAAATAAAAATACTTGCTATACCAGTATCGAGGACAATTGAGGGAATCAAATTAAGTATAAAAAGATACTTTATCTCACAACAGAAATGCAAAAACCATAAAGAATGGAAAGACAATTTGAAGCTAAATGCTTACACATTTAAAACAAAGTCACAATTTCATTAAGTCATGAGTCTCTTTTTAAAATTAGATATCAGTATCAGTAACTTAATTAAAAGATTTTTAATCATAGTCTCTGGGCTTTTTTCTTAAACTGATGCAACATTCTAATCAATAAGTTTAAAAAAAGATTCATTCACAGAGGAAAATAAGAGAAAAATAAAAGGAAATTGCAATAGTAGGAATATTAAAGTCATTTACAATTCTCAAAATAGATCTCACATTTTCATTTGTATATAAATAATAAAAAGATTCTCTTTTAAAAAATTCATGTAAATAGTGCATATTATTTAAATAGAAGACAATAATAGCAGGAAGTTGTCAGCCTTTAACTTCAAAAAATTTTATAGGATCTAGAAGTGAGAAGAGATAGGGTAGCAAGAATTCTCTTCCATGATATGACTACTTCAGCCCAGCATACATTACAACGGTGAATCACATTAAATTTCTATGAGTAGTTAAATGCTAAAGCCAGTTGGTATTTCATTATTAAAGAAGTTCACGATGATTAACATCTATGCAGGTAATTATACTCTGTTCCACTGGTTTAAGACACTTCTTTAGGGATAGTTTCTTCAGTTCAAAATTTAGGATAAAATGGATTCTCTGATGCTTTCTTTTAACGTAAAGAGAAACTATTTAAACAAAGAACTGAAAGAGTTTCAAGTTACTTAGAAACTATTAAAAATAAAAAAGCAGAAACAAAAACAAAACTTTTTAAACTGTGAACATGATATTTTTAATTGTTAGATTTGAAGGCCTTAATGTTCAACAAATTTAATAACATTGTGAGCCAAAATGTACCACTAAATTTATGGGTTGGCGGGAAATGCTGCTGAGTATAAAATGAAAAATGGAAATGAATTCTTATGCTGTATATGCTAAATATATTATTTTTTCCCTACTTAGAACACAAGCCACTTATAAATGTACTATTTATCCAGACCTTCACACATCACCTCATTTCTGATATCAAATGTCATGAGAACACTGCTGAGAAGTTACAGAAAAAGCTGGTTCTAATATGTGGTTTATAATAACTAAATTTGAGAGAATCAAGCTAATCTCATTCACACTGAAAATATTTTTTTAAAAAACTAACTGCTATAAAGCTACTTATAGAGCTTCTTAGCTACAAGCCAAACATAAAATCAAAGTATTTTTCAAGTTTTTCAAGGAAATCTGGGTAATTTCTTCCTTCAACATTAAATGGAAATATTAACACTTTCCTGTTTTTAATGAAAACATAAAACTCTATTAGTAAAGGTCAAAGTGAAGGAAAGAGTAATGGATGAATAACTCAAACACTGAATTAGAGAATTAGTAGAGAATTGATTAGTGCATATTTTCTGGGCTATTTCTTTTGCAGAACTATAGAGTAAATAGTAGGATCATACCTCCTTCAGAAGGTTGGTGATGTATTTTACATGTAAAAACTCTGGAGTCTTGTCTAAATCCATTGATGACCTTCCTTTAATATCCTTCTCAAAATCCTCTCTGTAAACTTTCTGTAAAATTAGACCACATAACTTTAAATTTAGAAAATACCAGTGACAGTTGAAAAGATAACAGAACACGAGTTCCGGAACAAAACTGATGTTTTTTCTTATATAATTGTATCACCTGTGAGTCTTCTTACTAACAGGAAAATAACTCCAACCTTAACATAATATCTCAGATCACAAGCTACCATCATTCCTAATACAGAAATGCAACAGTAGGATATATTAATCATGCATTTATACTCCAGGATTTCTTGGTGAGAGGAAAGTAAGTGAACTAGTAGAGGAAAAAAATCGAGGAACCACGAGACCAGAATGGTACAAGGGTCCCCAGCGGGGGTGTTCCTGTGACTGAGGAAGAGGTAAAGGGAAATGGAGCGAAGCAGGGCCGGGAGAGAATGAGGGTACTCCTGAGACACCAGTACCTCCTTCTTCATGTTGTTGTCAGAAAAGCAACATGATTTTTGAGACCTGTGTCTCTCAGGTACATTTACCTGACAATTTCATATAGGCTTAAACTTCCAGAGAAGCCAAGTGGCTCATGAAAGTAGAAACCTTTATCTGGGCTGTGGATCACTGACAAGACAGAGGGAAATTAATGTGAAATCTGGCCCTAGCAATGGCGGACACAAATGAGCACTAACAGCAACTGGCAATGAAAGAGAAGGAGGTGACGTGAAGGATACAGACAACACTTTATATACTGTTCTTGAAATGCAGACCAGGTGCTACGGACTGAATATGTCCCTCCAAAACCCATATGTTGAACCCCTACCTCCCCGCCCACAACAGGATGACATTAGGAGGTGGGGCCTTCAGGACGTGATGAGGATTAGATGAGGCCATCATACACAAGACTATGAATGGGATTCATGTGCTTCAAAGAGTCACTAACAAGCCTGCTTCCTTCTTCTCCCTGCTCTCCATCATGTGAGGATACAAGAAGGCGCCAGTCTGCACCCCAGAATTCAGCACGCTGGCACCCTGACCTCAGACCTCCAGCCTCCACAACTATGAGAAAAAAGTTTCTATTGCTTAAGCTACCCAGTGTGTGGTACTTTGTTAGAGCAGCCCAAACAGACTAGAACAAAAGATATTCCAGTGGCCATCCCATTAAATGTGAGTTTTTGTAGGGCTTTTGAATTTTGATCAAGTTTACCTGCTCTGTCAATTCACTTAAAAAGAAATGACTGACTCGGGTAAAACAGTCACTGAACCATTCTTGATCAAATTCCCCTTTATTGGCTCAAGAAAACATGAGCTATGAAAAATACAAGTAATTATTTTCTCTTCTCTCCCCTGAAGAAGAAATTAAACAACTCTGAAATTCAACAAGCCATAGTATTCTACATGCCCTTTGTCTGAGAAGATGAATCATAACATTTCAACAAAGCACATGTAATGTTTACTAAATTCCTAGGAGGGTTTTGCTGTCTAGAAATGATCATTTCTTGGGAATTTCCTGGATGTCCAGTGGTAAGAGCTCGGTGCTTTCACTGCCAAGGCCGGGGTTCAATTCCTGGTCAGAGAACAAAGATCCCACAAGCCACTCAGTGCAGCCAAATAAAAAGAAGAAATAAATTATCATTTTGCCCTGTTTTGATGTTGTTTTAAAAAACTAGAAAAGATTTTCCCATTGAGCATGTCTGGAGCCCAGCACTGTGGTTGTAACCAGCTGATAGTAACTGCCCACTACTTCTGTCCCTTTGAAGTAAAAACTTGGTTATACCCACAGAAATTGGATGTGTCTGTAGACAAAACCGTCTATGCCTGGTGTCTGATTCCCCTCTGCCCACACTCACCCCCACTGCCCCCCTCAAAAAAAACAACAGAAGAAATCTCATTGGGGTAGACAGGAACCAGTATCAGGAGACTACGTGGATGTGACCTAGCATTATCTTAAGTACAGAATTAAATGGATAAGTAGAAAAAAAATAAACAACTTATAACTGATCTCTTGATGTCTTGAAATTTCCTTGAAACTTTCTAATATCACTGATTATTAGCCAGGGGTAGGGGGAGAATCAGTGAAATAAATTAACAGGAAAAAGGGAATCATTTATGACTCTTACCCATTAGCACTTATTAAATATGTAATTTTAGGTAAGACAATTAATTTCAGTGGAGCATTATCAGTCTAGGAATATACTTACCTAGCGTCATTACCTTGAGAGGATTAAATGAGCCAACATATATAAAACATTCAGCCGGTTACCTAGCACAGAGTAGTTACTTAACAAATGTTAGCTGTATTCTCATTACAAAAAAAAAAGGTAAGTAAAGGAACCAGCCCTTTTAGTTTTTATCTGCTCATCGTAATTTCCATGGACGCAGCCTGAAAGTGTCAATTTTATCATCAGAGAACACAAGAGCTCACCTGGCCTAGTATTCATATTTGCCAAATGGGAAAAACTGGGAAACTGAGGGTGAGGAAAAAAAGAATCAATGAGCTGGACTAATGCCTGGGTCTATAGTGCAGATTCCTTGGTCTGGCCAGTGCAGTATACTTTCTTCTGGACGCACTAAGCCTTCTGAACGACTGTAATGGTTCCTTTCAATGACAAAACATCAAACTCGCACTAAACAGTTGATAGCAAAACAAAAAGACTCACCTCACTCTGCATCTTCTGAGCCTCCTTTGAAACTTGATATGACGGTGTCTCAACAAATTCAAGCATCGATTTCCCCTTATTTTTCTCATACTCTTCTTTGTACTTCACCTTCATTGAAAAAAAGTATAAATGGCACATAAAGCTCACAAACCCTTATACAAACAGAGCAAAGTAAAATAACTATATGTGCAAAATCGATCACCCTGTTTTCTAAAAATCACAATATTCTGGCCATTTAGTTTGATCACTAGGTTGATCCCTGTGGTTAATGATATACAAAGAAAGGAAACAGGTGACATATTAAAGTTCTTAAGGGATATGAATGGTTTAGAATTAAATAATGTAGTTCTAGGACATGTATATGTAGACAGCTGGGATAGATAGATAAATATCACACATGGAGTTATACATGTATACAAACATGCCATTAATATATACACATGTATAGGTACATATATACATATGTACATAGGTACATATATATATAGAGAGAGAGATAAGACACAGAGAGGCTGAGACAGAGGATAAAAGAGACAAGAGAGATCACTGTGATAACTTTGATGCCTATCAGTAAATCATGAACAAAAAGAAAACCCAAACTGTGACTGTCTGTCTTTCTAACAAAGGAAGGACAGTGTTCTTTAGGACTGCTGATTTTTCCCATAGACACTGAGTGAAACACACACACAGAGCTTTTATGTAGCTTTCTTCAGTTTTTGCTAAGCATTATTTAATCATATCATGTCATGAATTATTTATTCATTATAACCAACCTTTATCTATTTCAGTTTATAAAATGATCAATATTTTCTATCTCCTAAAAACAAAAACTAGAATTATATTCTGAAAGCTGCAAGAGTGGTTGGCTTTTTTAGCAGTACTCCTTTTTAAATTAAATTCGTAGTTTTGATCATGATTCATTTTATTGAGATGTGTATTTCACTAAAATCCTTATATATAAAAATTACTAATGAAATTGGTTCTTAAGCTGCATTATAATAAAAATAATTTTAATGGTATTTAAATGCAAAAGAATCTTTTCAAAACAGAACTTTGTGGTAGAAGGACATATAACGAATTTTTTAATTCCTGTTTTTAGGAATATTTTTGTTTAAGAGAAGTATAATAGAATGATCAATGAAAGTGAACACTATGTTAGGGTAAAATTTTGTGGGGAAACAAAATAAAAATAAAAATGTATACCTTAAAGGAAAGCTGGTTTGTATATTTTTTAAATAAATGAAGGTAGATATCAAATCATTATGGAATTTATGTTCCATGGGGTATATTTAAAAGAGTGATTTAAATTTTATCTTAATAGATGCTGGAAATAATATCTTTTTTCAATTACTGAAATTCAGAATTTAAAAAGTTATCAACTTTAATGTATTTGAGGAAAAAGATATTTTTAAAAGTTTCTTTCAGAGAGTACATAGAATTTCATAGTTGAAAGAAACATTAAGGCAAAATACACTGGTAAGATAATTTCTCATTTTTAATACACTTACAACTGAGCTGAAAAATTATAATAAACTTTATGCCTGGAAAATTATACTTTGCAGCTCAAAATGACCAGTACACTATAAAAGTTTTCATTATTATGAGATGTGACCATTAATTAAATTAACTCATATATCTTATAAGTTTTTAACTGTGTATAGTAACTATAATATTATGAAATGCCTGCCTGTCGAAACATGGTTCAAGCTTCCCTAACCTAATAAATATAGAGAGAACAGAGTTTGAGACTTTTCTCCCGATGCACATCCTTCCCAGCGGCTACACGTTCTTGGTGGAGGTGCCGGCCATGAGTGTTCCTGAGCCCAGGCGGGGCGGCCTCGTACCTGACTCTGGAGCATGGCATTGCCTTTATGGTGCAGGTGTTCCGCAGCATCCACGTCAAAATGATACAGGCCTTTGTTTTCCTCAAAAACCTTTCTATATTCTCGCTAAAAATAAGAACACAAAAAGAAAGTAAGAATAGAAAGGTCTGTTAAAAGCAACTAATACTTAGGAGGGCACACTGAAAAATGCAAGCGAACAAGAGTTGCAAAGCTGCTACTAAGTTCCCATCTGCTGTCAACTGGTCACGTAGATTGCGGACCCTGAGCTAAAGCGACAATGGGAGACAGACCAGCTCTGGGTGGTCCATGTGAACAGCATCTAAAACACTCAAGAGAAGCAGAGGACTACTGGCTCTAAACACAACATAAATAACATTTGCAGCACTGGGAAGTGACAGTGGAAAAACTCATAACTTGTGTGAACAGGCAAAGTGGGCAAAATAAAGGCAATTTGTCTTGCCCTTATCCTACAACAGAAATGTATTCATTAATAACTGCATCTACAAGAAGAGAAGGAAAGAGAAGAACAGATGAAAGGAATACTGGAGTCAGGAAAGGAAAAAAAAGTTGTATGTCATGGATCATAAGGAAAATGAGAGGGAGAGAAATAATTCAACTAACTTTCCTAAAAGGAGAAGGTAGGAGGTGGCTGAAAGAGAAACCAAGGAATCTGGGTATGATTGGTTGAATTTTTAAGGTGAAGAAAATTTTTAAGGATTAAGACATTTTTTAAATAAGACAAAAAGGTGAATTTGGAAGAGAACCGAATGGATAAGAATGCCAAATTTGGCAAGTGTAAGACTCTAAACACAGCAGGAAGCATAAAGACAAACATTGCACCACTGGAGATTGGACACTTAGTAATTTTGCCTTATTTGGAAAACTTTTAGAGGTAAATGGTAACTCTCAAAGACTCAGGTATACAGAGACTTAAGCTAGAGTTGGCCGCTTCTTAGACAATGGGGATTTCAATGAAAATGGCAATTTAGTGTAGAGTGGAGGGAGAGGTAAGCAGCATTAGAAAGGGAGCAGGAACAAGCTAGGACACTTAGGCCTAGGATATGCTCCAGTGATCCACAGTGAAACAAGAGTAGGCCTCAGTGCCAAGGATGGGAAGGACAGAAGGTCGGAGTGGCCTACACAGGAAAACTGCTTTCCCTAGGGACACAGCAAGGTCCCCAGAGGCATTTTCAGTCAATTAGGGAACTAAGACATGTCTCGCCCAAACTCTAACCAGAATACTTTAAGGGAGAATAGCACCCCCAGGAAGCTCATGAAAATGTTCACATAGTACATCTTGACCAAAGAAAACAAGATCTGAATTTTAGCTTCTCTGCTAATTTTTTTAAAAGATAATTTCAAAAAGTAACAATATACTTAGAGATGTTATGATTTAGTTAGAAGTAATTTTATAAAATATATTTATAAAATAGATATGAAATGCATGTAACAAGCTAGGATACATTCCATTACTAAGTTAAAATCCAGAACTAACAGTCTAGAATTGTATCTGGAATAATGGTTATAGATTGAGAAAAGGTCAAAAAATACTGCCCGTCACTTAATGATCTATTTTAGTTATAGAGAATTTCAGAAACTCCTGTTTTAAAACCAAAGAAAATCACCCTATTTGAACTAAGATCTGCAAAAGAATGATCAATACTTGCTTTTTCTTATGTAAGAGTCTCTGTTGCCTCCTAGTGGGAGTTACACAGAGTAACACCATATACACTTTTTTAATTTATGCAAAGTTACAAAAAAAAACAAAAAACAAAACCAAAAAAACCCTGAAAGCTAACAGTGTTCTATTTCTCAAAGAAAAATATACCTTCCAATTTAATCAGTATGGTTGTACAAACTAATAAGGCACTAATTTTACTCTGCACAGTAAAATTTTTCAAATTACGATTTATATCAAAGACATTTAGAGGTCTTTAAAAACCAGCCATTTATAACAAACTGACAACTAATTCTGGTAGAATGCCTGTTTAAGCATTCTCTTACTCAATCTTTTACTAAAATTAAGTTGCCTTTATAAATCAACAAAATTCTAATTCTCTTTACATTAAAATTTAAAAGAAGGCAATTCTGACATATAATAAATCTGAACCAATGTAATATCGTGCAATTTTAATAAGTAGAGACTTCAGAGTAACACCTTTTTTGACTCAAATTTTCTCTTCATGAAGCAACTGGTCAGCTACAATTTTTCTATGGAGAAAAAAATATGATCTAGAAAAAATGAAGGTTTAAACTTTACAAGTGGTATATAAAACAAGTGTAATATATGAATTTGATGGGTTTTCTTGAAGAGAAAATAGAAACAATTACTATTACTATTTTCCACCACTATTATAAAATAAAGGTCAATATTTTCAGAAAGAAATATTGCCTATGAGTGGCCTACATTTTTCATGGTAATCCAAATTTTTGAATTACGACCATGACATTTTTGCTGACTTATTTATACATGAATCCTCACATTCGAAGGAAATTAACCCATACAGGGATGAGGAAGAGTCAAGGTCAAATGCAAATGCCAATGATCAAGCTGGATGAGCAGAGACTACCTATGAAGAAAGCAGAGGCTCAAATCTCAGAAACATACTGATTTTTAGAAGCACATCTCTGAGTCGTGGTTAAAAATGTACAACTGAAGCAGAGTCGCTCAAGAAACAGGAGCGTCTGTACAGAGGAGGATGAGCACTGAAATGGCAGGACAGCAGGAATTTAGTGTCCAGGGACCGAGTCTAATTCTGCACCTGACAGTCTCCCAACCTCATCCCTGCTCAACAGATGGGAAAGAATAATGGGCTGCTTTTCCTACAAAGACCAGTGATAATTAATTAATCTCCTCCATAAATATGAATTCACACAGTTAACATTTCAAGAAGAGGCTTACAAAATAATGAACAGAAGCTTCAACATATCAAAGCCAAATGTAGACATTTTGAAACCTGAACTGAAGTTGTTATCTTATTATTGAATGGTTTGGGAAGCAGCTTATAACTACAGAGTTTTCTCATCCATGACTGTGGGCACATCTCCTGAAGAAGACTGTTTTCACTTTTTAATGTTCTTTGATGATATACTTTGCCATCAAATCTGTGCCTGATCCAAGATAGATACATAATAAATGCAGATAATTTTTGAGTGAGTCATTATTACAGTAGGCATAGAAATAACTTGAGGTCAAATTAGAGTTCCTCATCCTGACATGGGGCATTCTGAGGGGTAGGAAACAGAGGCACAGGTGAGCCAGGTCATCAGTAATGAGAGCCAGTGACATCAGGGTTCAGACGCGCTGTGTGTTGGAAAGAGCATCTAAGAGCAAGCTCTGATGCAATGGGCCACTGGGCAGCGGACACAGATATTTTAACTAGGACACCCTCCCCTCCTTGTTGTGTTGAAGAAAACACGGAAACCTTCACAAGACCAAAAGTACAGCAGCCGTGCAAACACTCTTGAGATTTATTTTTAGAGAAGACATAATTCAGACTAAGACAACTGTTAGGCTACTGAGACCTTCTGAGTACCAGACACTCTGCTCTGGCCTGCATAAAAGATCGCTGACTTAAGAGCCTGACCTCCACGTGACTTCAATCTACTACAAAGAAAGGGAAAGGAGAAAGACAGAAAGGATGCTCACTTAACACTTGGAAGAGCGGCTATTCCCCAAGAAAGTTTGTATTCAAGAGATATTAAAGAGCCAGCTTTGTAAAGCAACAGCCTGGGTGGGATTTGAGCAACAGACACTAGTTTCCATGATGTTAGTTACTGAGGGGGCAGTGAAGGCCAGGCTGCCTTAGGAAGCAGGTGCGCTCATAAGCACTTCAGACACGTGGGCGCCACGGAGTCACAGCTCTACGCTAGTCAACAAATGGCCACTTACTCTGCTTAGCATTTTGCTGACTTTCAAAGCGTGGTCTAAGAACAAGTTTGGGAGACCTGAAACTGGATCATGCATATTCTGAAAGTCTTTCTTGTACTTCACCTATGAAAATAACATGGAACAAAATACCATCTAGGAGAAGAAAACACTAGGCTTTTGCATTATGGCCATTATGATTTTAAACACAACCAAGTATTATCTAATGGTATTAAATTAAATGAATTCACAAGTAGCCACTAGATGGTGCTCATTTACTACTGAATGAAAATAAAAGTTCTTCCCAGGGACTTGAAAGTATTGTGATAACTCCTTTTATTGTTCATGTGCTCAGAAAGGGTGATGTTAACAGAAACAAGTAACTTTAACTGAAACTCTACTTTCAGAAAATAAAGAAAATAGAAGCTTTACTCTTTAGAAATTACCACTGTCTTCCAATTATATTTTGTGTCAATTTTAGAACCTTTGTTAGTATTCATCCTATTACTATGTAGACCTTTTCTTTTCATCAATTGCTTTGGAAATATAAAATGTTAATAACAGAAAACATCAAGCACTTACTGTGAGTCAAACACTTTTCTGTTTAAACATTTTATATGTATTAAGTACGCTCCACAATCTTAGCAAGTAAACACTTTAAGTATGCTAATTTTACAGAGGAGGAAACTGATACATAGAAAGACGGAAGTGTAATATTAGGTGGTGGAGCAAGATTCAGATCCAGACAACCGATTCTAAACCTTGAGCTTTCAATACCACGATGGAGGTTCTTTTAAGTATATTCCTGCCCTATTTGCTTTATGCTTGTACACACACAAAAATAATCAAATAAGAAAAAAATGAATTATTAGAATATTCCCAAAGGTCCTAAAAGACAGAAAGTGAAAGTGAGGTTGTGTCCGACTCTTTGTAACCTCGTGGACTGTAGCCCACCAGCTCCTCCGTCCATGGGATTCTCCAGGCAAGAATACTGGAGTGGGTTGCCATTTCCTTCTCCAAAAGATGGAAACACCCATTTAAATTGCTGATAACAATATCTGGTTAATGAACACAAATGATAGTAACTTCTAAACAGGAACAAAAGTAAAATATACTAAGTTCCCCAGATACAACAGGAGTTGAAAGGTTTAAATGCTCTAACAAAGGAACAATTCAACAACAGTCAAACTTAATATTTAAAAAGGTACTCTATGCATCATTTAACTATAGTAAAGTAATTAATTTTTTCTATGTTTCTGTTTTTATACTCTTCCTAATTCTAATAAAAAATTAAGGTATCTTTTCTTATAAATTGAAACTTCATTTTTAAAGATATGAAATGAAAACAAATCTCATGAAGAGGTATTTCACAGAATTTACATAATAGATAAGAAAGAAATTGTAAGCCATCTCAAGTACAATTTCTGGAAATTTCCTTGTGATATACTACTATGTTCCAGGTGTATTTTACAATATTCACAATTTCATGAGCATAATTACATTTGCTAACTATTGTCATAATCATTAATTTATGATACTACACGCTGTTTTTCTGAAAAACTCTATAATCTATTTCTACTCTTGATCAGCTATAATACTAATAGTTTTGCTAATAAAACTATTCCTACTTATTAAGTAGTAATCAGTAATATTCCCCCCACCCCCCGCAGAAAAATTTCAAGAAAATAGGCTTCAGTGTTTTCTAAAATTATTTGGAAATTACATGATCTTGATTAAGTTTCACAATTACCACACAGCCAACTCTATCAAAATAAGAATCAAAACATACTGAAAATAATATTCTGCAAATTACCAATCATGAGGCGGAAAGCAACTTACATTGCTCACCAGGGCAGTGGCCAGCTGACTTTGCCTAAAAGAGGCACTTTCAAGAGGATTGTAAAGATGTTTCTTTTCCTTCATTTCACTATCAAATTTTTCTTTGTATTTAATCTGCCATAAAAGAAAAAACAACAGGAAAATTACATAGCACATTTACCTTCAGCCTTTCAAAGCAACACATTTGATTTCTAATTAGACCAGATAAAAGCTACCTTAAAAATGTATGGCAGCAGAGTTTAAATACCTAGTATTTCCCCCCCATAAAAAGCTTAATTAGGCATAAAGGTTTTTTTTTTAATTAAAAAAACACCTCTACTTGAACATGGATCATAAACGCAATTAGGCATGAATTCAAATCCTATTAACAAGAATTATATAGAATCTCAGCATTTCAAAATGTCAGTTTCCATTTCTGCATTCCTAACATCTATGATCAATTATAAATCAAGACCACAAATGTCTTAACATCCATCACATTCAGAAAACAGGTCCCAAATATCAGAATTTGAATAGGAATTTTACGAAAAGGATGACTGCAAATGCAAGACAGAGCTCCTACCATGGTTTTTCTCATCATTCCCCACTTATTAAAAAACTCATTGTTAGGGATTACGTATTCTGAAACACCTTGGGCCTATTTAATGTCATTTATTATTTCTCTGCTTTCACTCCACAGTTGTGTTCAGTGGCAGAACCATCTCCAACTTTCACTGTGGATTTTTTTTTTTAACTAGTCTTAAGGCAACCAAACGTCTTCCCTTGTGGCTCAGATGGTAAAGAATCTGTCTGCAAAGCAGGAGACCGGAGTTCAATCCTTGGATCAGGAAGATCTCCTGGAGGAGAGAATGGCAACCCACTCCAGTGTTCTTGTCTAGAGAATTCCATGCACAGAGGAGCCTGGTGGGCTACAGTCCATGCGCTGCAAACAGTTGAACACAACTAAACAATTCTTTACTAAAATAAAACAAAAATAGCTAGTCTCATTTATTTGTTTAACTGCTTTAATTCCTGTAGCCAGGAAAGGATGCAGGCAGGCAAAAGCAAAAGTAAGCTGTTTTGTCCTTTTATATCTTATTATATTATGATTCTTACACTATCTTATTTCTTTCTTCAGAATGCACATTTATCCATACATCCTAAGACTCTGCCTTGCAGAAACTTTAGAAAAAAGATGGTTTGGGAACGGCTCATGTTACTCTTTGAATCTAGTGTGTACTGGGTGATGATCTCCATCAGGGATACATGCTGGTGCCTCCAGGAGGGAGCTGGTAAAAATCCTGGTGGGAATACATTTGGAAAACATTTCAAGATGGTTCACATGCAACAGTTTCTGTTGCAGTTTCATTTGCTAATAATACTTTTTGATCATCATATTATCTTATAATTTCAAGCAAAATCTCATAAATAATAGGAGAGGCCTCCCTAAAAGAAGAAAAGTTTCAAATTTTAGATTATTTTATCTTGAAATGAGGGACACCACCACCAATGCAGTCAATTTAGATCTCCTTCACTACAGTCCACAGTAACTGGCACCAAAGTCAAGATCCTCTCTACCTGGTCCTCTGATAAACACAATTCCACTCCTCAACACCCTGCTGCTGTGGCGCTTTTCACAACATTCTAATCTGTGTTTTTGTCTCTTCTAGGTTTTAGTGCCTGACAGGTGTTCACTTGACTATGGTCGTAGACACTCTGAACTGACTTCCCCTAGAATGGCACTCCCGACTCAGCCAGAGCCACCAACACTGTCCAGCAATCAAGGAAAACATTCTGCCCAGTGCTGCGGTGCCAGGAACACTCTCAGCTGGTAGTTCTTTCCATCTAATCAACTGATCCTGCTGTGTAACATGGGCTCGCATCAAGTATCCTTTCAGTCACTCATAAGTCCCCAACCTCAGGCACCACGAGTGGTGTTATGTATTAGCTAAATGGCAAGAATAGGTTCCATGATCCTTGAGCACAGAGAGTGCATCATTTTGCCTTTGTACCCCCTGTAGTTCTCAGCATCGTTACACTAAGCCCAGAGGCAACATGGAAGGAAGCACTACTTGGGAATGTCAGGTCCCACTGAACCCCGCTGCTATGTCAGGGATCCTGGTCTTTTACGCTAAGCCCAAGCAGAAGTGAGTTCAAGCATGTATGTGACTCCATCAGATTTGCTTTTGGAAGAGATTACCAGCCCAGGCCTGATGGGAGTGTGTGTGGGCTCACATCAGCATTCCCAAACTCAGGCAGGAAACTCATCCTAACTCAAAATAGGAATCCAACACAGACTCAATGTTTAATGAATACAGGAAGGCAGGAATCATCACCAGTGAACTGGTTACACTTTCTTCAGAAATATACATTTACTCAGAAAGAGCAAACGCCAGGTTTAATAACAGTTGAGAATGTGTCGGATGAATTCCCAAGTTAACACTCCCACTCTGTGTTGTATCTGCTCCTAGTGTAACGGTGCTGAGAACTACTGGGGGTAGTACAAAAGTAGAATGATGTACCCTCTGTGCTCAAGCACCATGTAACCTATTCTTGCCATTTAGCTAATATATAACTAAGACATTCGTGGTATACCTGAGGTTTAAGAATATGAATAACTGAAAGAAAAGTTGATGCAAGCCAGCTCTGCTCAGCTGAATTAATTGATTAGATTTAAATACTTCAATACAAACAGAATCCTGCATTTTTTCAAGTGATGTTTTACAGGACAAACTTTAGTAACCTATTTTTTAAGTAGAATATTTTCATTGGTTTCTGAAAAATATAGAAGATAAATCTGAAGTAAATTTTTTAAGTATATTGTTGTGAATAGTAACCTATTGTTAAAGGTGAGTTTTCCCTGGAAATACAAGATTCGACTATTTTCTAAGTTTTGGACATAGTTGTATTATCTGCTCTCCCATTAAACAGTGAGCAGGAATTAGATTTCTATTCATTTTTGTATCCCTAGTACCCAACACAGTACTTTGAATGGATCTGGCACTTAATATATGTTCTTTAAAGAAATGTATAGATTAATGATGAAAATGATAAGCAATCAACCATCTTTTCACACTCACACTCACAGGTAGGTGTTGGAACTATAATACTCTAATTTCCCAAATCTGTTCCAGGGACACACAATCCCCACAGTCATTGCTAAACTGACCTGAGCAACAATCTATTGGGAAGGGAAAAAAGGTAAAAGGAAATGAAAAACAATAGAACAAAAACAATATATTGCATCTATATTATACTAAATGCATATAAATATGTATTTTAAAAGTGTGGTAGTTCCTGGCACACTTTTCCTCATTAACTAATTCATTTAGGAATTACTTATCTAGTGCACACTCTGCATCCCTTACTACCCTTAAAGAGTGCTATACTGGAAGAGATTTGGGAATCGGTGGGAATCTGTCTTCAAATATTTGCAAAAATAGAAAAACAGCATTTGTTCTGCAACCAAAGGTAAAGTTAGTGTTGACAGGTAGAAGCTGTAGCCAACAAGATTTCTGCCGATTAGAACAGAAGTTTTCTATCAGCTGATCTGTCCACCAGTAGAGCTATCTTCTGCTTTCCTGCTCAATTAGTGCTCCCTACCTCCTCCCAATGTTCACCTGAACAATTTCTACACATCTTGCAGTTGCCCAAATGTAACTTCTTTCTGAAAGCCCTCTCTGACCTTCCAATCTAGAATACTTACTGCTGATACAGTTTTGAATCACTCCACATTTATATGGTCCCTCATCATGCATTGCTGCAAGTATTTGTGAAACTGTCTCTGGCTGTTGGTCTTCCCCTTAGACTCTAAGTTCAGTGAAGGCATGGGCTATATCTTTCCTGTTCACCCTTGAAAATCTAACCCCAAGGACGTAATATCTGTTCAGTAACTGTTTTGCTTGAATGAATAAATGGATGGATTACATTGAGAAAGGATTATTTCATTGAAAATCAGGACCAGGTAACTTCCAAAGTGTCTCCAAATTTTTCAATAGCCTTGTAATAGATTTTTATGAAAACTTTATTCTTCAAGTTATGCCTGGGGCTATAGACCTTAAAATTTTAATTTTAAAATGGAAATAACCTTTCCAGGTTATTTAAAGATTAATTATTTAAAGTGTGCCTGTCCCCATGTACTTCTAATGAGTTTAATAATCAACAAAGTATTGTGAAATGTATCTTATCCTAAACTCCAGAACTCTGCATTATCTGACTCAAAAGGTAACTAAAGAACGAGAATACAAGGTTTCCCTCATTAATTAACAAAAAAGTAAAATAACCGAATTCCATAAAAAATACATTTACCAGACACTGACACTCAATTGTTTCTTATCATGCTATAAGGTTTGCATATAAATGAACTAAGAAAATAGCCAAATAGTTCAAATAGGTCCTATCCACCCACCTTCTGACTGGTTCACTCACTCACTACACATACACAGAACATTCTTTCTTACTATCAGTCCACGGTTCAGACACCTTAAGTGTCCACCTGCTCAGGTACACTCGCATCTCCTAAGAGATGAGGATGCTTTCCTTTCATTATAATGGGTGACTCATCCATGGAACATGGTATTTTTCCTTCTGGTTTCAAGACCACTTGAGACAAGAGGAAATAGGTGTTGGGTGCCTTTGCTATGACTTCCCTGGTGGCTCAGACAGTAAAGCGTCTGCCTACAGTGTGGGAGACCTGGGTTCAATCCCTGGGTCAGGAAGATCCTCTGGAGAAGGAAATGGCAACCCACTCCAGTACTTTTGCCTGGAACTATGGTTTTAAGGCACAATGTTACCCCTTACACATAAATCAATCACTTTGGAAACAAATGAAAAGTTCCACCTATGACTGATTTTACTCCTATTATAAATATCATATCGAATGGTCCTGATCTACCAACCTTCTGAAAAATGCAACCTTCTGAAAAAAGGAAGTTTCACAGACTTAGCAGAACTTTCAGAGGTTCAAACTAGGAGAAAACACTAGAATTGCTCAACCACAATGAATGAATTTCACCTAGCCCCTCATAACTGCATCCAGGCAGGGCTGTGTTTAAATGGCTAAAGTCTGATTTCCCAACTCATTAGGTTCAAAGCTTTCAGCACAGGGGTACTGGGCTTCCTGGTATTACCTATGGCTCAGATTCACAAAGGGCCAGAAGAGCAGGAAGAGAGCAGACCCTGAATGAAAGCTTTTCATCAGAGCCACAGAAGCAAACGATAGGAAAGACATGGGAACCTGGATCAGCACACTTAACTACCAGTGAAGATGAAAGTAAACACCACCACAATGCCACACATCCATGGGAGCAACTGCCTCCAATTTTGGATGAAACTGAACTAAAGGCTGTTGAGGAGGAGAGTAAGAACAGATTTTTACATAGAAGTCATCATAAAATCAGTGTGTCTAAGTCTGAGTTTTAAACAAAATATACCCTGCCCTTATTTTCATGACAAAATAATATTTTACTGACTCTGTATCAAATGTGAATAATCTAGAGAAATATGTTTAATTGGTCTCTACATATTTCTTGAAAGCCTAATCGATGCCATCAATGCCATTAAACTCTGTCCCCACAGAGCCTGTTGAGTGGTAGTGAAGCAGATATTTAATACACACACACATACCTTTATATGACTAATACACACTGTGTTAGGAACTATAAAGAAAAGCAGAATAAAGAAGAATAGAGCAATATAATTTAAATCAGCAAGTCAAGGATGTGACATTTAAGCCAAAAGTTTGGGGGAAGGAAGTTGGAAGGGTGTGTGCTTGCCCAGAATGCGAGATCCTTCAAGTCTTTACAATTGAATACCCTTTACAATTGAAGGACAATACTTATTATTCAGTTTTAACAGCAATCTAAGAAGTAATGTTTAGGTTTAAAACCCACTCTTTTAAATACATCACATGTAATTTTAGACCAAATACTAATTACTATAAATATAAAGTTTTATCTGATATTATAAAACTAAAGGTATTTCATTTATCACATAAACAAATTTCAATTCATAAATTAAGATAATAAATGAATATGTTAACAAAACAACCACTCAGAAGAATTTTTTTTAAGATGAGGACTTCAATAACTACTGCCCTAATACTTAAGATACTTGTAAATATATCTCTTTATCTTGGCAGATGAGATTTCACTTTTATTGTTTCCTGATTTTCTTTTCATTACTTGGCCATTATTTTATGTTCCCTCTAGACTTTAAAAAGGGAAAGTTTACAACTATGGAAGCAAAGCTACTGAACAAGTTAACACAGGAATGAGTTTTGTTTCCATTCATTCCTTTTCTGGATTCAGTCCCACAGAGCTCAGTTTCCAGATAAAATGGGAGAATTGTGCCCTCTCACTTTCTCCCTGTGTCCTGTCATCAGGGGATCTTATCTGTCCACACCACAGGCACTGTCCCTCATCGCCTACTCTCTCACCATCCTGTCCTGCCCTTTCCCCCTGGCATCCTGCATTCTGCCCCTAGCTTCCCAGCTTATGACATTCCTAAGTTATTTCCCTTCTGCATATTTGCTTGCCTTTGTGTGCGCCTGTATTCATTATCTGTCATTAGTTTAGGAGGAAGAGAATACGTGATCTTCAAAGTTGTCAATGAAAATAAGAAACTACACTTTCTGCATTTGCTTTTAGTCAACGCACCTGAAAATACAAAAGATCATACTGAGTTCATTCCAGAAGTTCTGAATATTCATCTGCCCAGTTTCTCCCTTTTCTGATGAGTTTATACACCATGAGATCAGCAAAAAGTTCACTAAAAAATGAAGATGACAGATATAATGGAACTTGCAAATTAAAATCTGCTTAAATATCTGATCATTTAGTTGTTAAATAATTTGAGATTTTTTTTTTAAGTCTGCTTTAAAAAAAGTGCAAGCATGCTCAGTCAGTTCAGTCATGTCTGACTGTGTGACCACACGGACCTTAGCCCACCAGGCTCCTCTGTCCATGGAATTTCCCAGACAAGAATACTGGAGTGGGTTGCCATTTCCTTCTCCAGGGGATTGTCTCAACCGCGGGATCAAACCCAAATCTCCTGCATGGGCAGGCAAATTCTTTACCACTAAGCCACCTGAGCTACCCTGAGTCCAAGGTCAGGGGCAGCACCCAGGAGGAGCTACCCACCGCCCTAGGCCAGGGACGACGGCCGGGAGGAGCTACCCCATGTCCAAGAAAGAGTGGCTGCGCGGGCGCAGGAGGGCCTAGAGGAGCTACTCCATGTTCAAGGTCAGGAGGGGCGGCAGTGAGGATATACCCCTTGTCCAAGGTAAGGAACAGCAGCTGTGCTTCGCTGGAGCAGTGTGAAGAGATACCCCACGTCCAAGGTAAGAGAAACCCGAGTAAGACAGTAGATGTTGCAAGAGGGCATCAGAGGGCAGACACACTGAAACCATAATCACAGAAAACTAGTCAGTATAATCACACTAGGACCACAGCCTTGTCTAACTCAATGAAACTAAGCCATGCCTGCAGGGCAACCCACGAAGGGTGGGTCATGATGGAGAGGTCTGACAGAATGTGGTCCACTGGAGAAGGGAATGGCAAACCACTTCAGTATTCTTGCCTTGAGAACCCCATGAACAGTATGAAAAGGCAAAATGATAGGATACTGAAAGAGGAACTCCCCAGGTCAGTTAGGTGCCCAATATGCTACCGGAGATCAGTGGAGAAATAACTCCAGAAATAATGAAGGGATGGAGCCAAAGCAAAAGCAATACCCAGTTGTGGATGTGACTGGTGATAGAAGCAAGGTCCAATGCTGTAAAGAGCAGCATTGCATTCAGGTCCATGAATCAAGGCAAATTGGAAGTGGTCAAACAGGAGATGGCAAGAGTGAACGTCGACATTCTAGGAATCAGCGAACTAAAATGGACTGGAATGGGTGAATTTAACTCAGATGACCATTATATCTACTATTGCAGGCAGGAATCCCTCAGAAGAAATGGAGTAGCCATCATGGTCAACAAAAGAGTCCGAAATGCAGTACTTGGATGCAATCTCAAAAATGACAGAATGATCTCTGTTCGTTTCCAAGGCAAACCATTCAATATCACAGTTATCCAAGTCTATGCCCCAACCAGTAACGCTGAAGAAGCTGAAGTCGAATGGTTCTATGAAGATCTACAAGATCTTTTAGAACTAACACCCCAAAAAGATGTCCTTTTCATTATAGGGGACTGGAATGCAAAAGTAGGAAGTCAAGAAATACCTGGAGTAACAGGCAAATTTGGCCTTGGAATGCAGAATGAAGCAGGGCAAAGA
Source organism: Aepyceros melampus (assembly GCA_006408695.1). Taxonomy (NCBI): domain Eukaryota; kingdom Metazoa; phylum Chordata; class Mammalia; order Artiodactyla; family Bovidae; genus Aepyceros; species Aepyceros melampus. Next base: position 78,870 of record SJXQ01002533.1, read on the forward strand.
CTAATAGAGTTTTGTCAAGAGAACACATTTGTCATAGCAAACACCCTCTTCCAACAACACAGAGAAGACTCTACACATGGACATCACCAGATTGTCAACACTGAAATCAGACTGATTATATTCTTTGCAGCCAAAGATGGAAAAGCTCTATACAGTCAGCAAAAACAAGACAAGGAGCTGGCTGTGGCTCAGATCATGAGCTCCTTTTGTCAAATTCAGACTTAAATTGAAGAAAGTAGGGAAAACCACTAGACCATTCAGGTATGACCTAAATCAAATCCCTTATGATTATGTGAGAAATAGATTTAAGGCACTAGATCTGATAGATGGAATGCCTGATGAACTATGGAATGAGGTTCATAACATTGTACAGGAGACAGGGAACAAGATCATCCCCATGGAAAAGAAGTGCAAAAAAGCAAAATGTCTGTCTGGGGAGGCCTTACAAATAGCTGTGAAAAGAAGAGAAGCGAAAAGCAAAGGAGAAAAGGAAAGATATAAGCATCTGAATGCAGAGTTCCAAAGAATAGCAAGGAGAGAGAAGAAAGCCTTCTTCAGCGATCAATGCAAAGAAATAGAGGAAAAGAACAGAAGGGGAAAGACTAGAGATCTCTTCAAGAAAATTAGAGATACCAAGGGAACATTCCATGCAAAGATGGGCTCGATGAAGGACAGAAATGGTATAGACCTAACAGAAGCAGAAGATATTAGGAAGAGGTGGCAAGAATACACAGAAGAACTGTACAAAAAAGATCTTCACGACCAAGATAATCACAATGGTATGATCACTCACCTAGAGCCAGACATCCTGGAATGTGAAGTCAAGTGGGCCTTAGAAAGCATCACTATGAACAAACTAGTGGAGGTGATGGAATTCCAGTTGAGCTATTTCCAATCCTGAAAGATGATGCTATGAAAGTGCTACACTCAATATTTCAGGCAATTTGGAAAACTCAGCAGTGGCCACAGGACTGGGAAAGGTCAGTTTTCATTCCAATCCCAAAGAAAGGCAATGCCAAAGAATGCTCAAACTACAGCATGATTGCACTCATCTCACATGCTAGTAAAGTAATGCTCAAAATCTCCAAGCTACGCCTCAGCAATAGGTGAACCGTGAACTTCCAGATGTTCAAGCTGGTTCTAGAAAAGGCAGAGGAACCAGAGATCAAATGGCCAACATCCGCTGGATCATCAAAAAAGCAAGAGAGTTTCAGAAAAACATCTATTTCTGCTTTATTGACTATGCCAAAGCATTTGACTGTGTGGATCACAGTAAACTGTGGAAAATTCTGAAAGAGATGGGAATACCAGACCACCTGGCCTGCCTCTTGAGAAACCTATATGCAAGTCAGGAAGCAACAGTTAGAACTGGACATGGAACAACAGACTGGTTCCAAATAGGAAAAGGAGTACATCAAGGCTGTATATTGTCACCCTGCTTGTTTAACTTCTATGCAGAGTACATCATGAGAAATGCTGGGCTGGAAGAAGCACAAGCTGGAATCAAGATTGCCGGGAGAAATATCAATAACCTCAGATATGCAGGTGACACCACCCTTATGGCAGAAAGTGAAGAGGAACTAAAAAGCCTCTTGATGAAAGTGAAAGAGGAGAGTGAAAAAGTTGGCTTAAAGCTCAACATTCAGAAAATGAAGATCCCATCACTGGTCCCATCACTTCATGGCAAATAGATGGGGAAACAGTAGAAACAGTGTCAGACTTTATTTTTGGGGGCTCCAAAATCACTGCAGATGGTGACTGCAGCCATGAAATTAAAGGACGCTTACTCCTTGGAAGAAAAGTTACGACCAACCTAGATAGCATATTCAAAAGCAGAGACATTACTTTGCCAACAAAGGTCTGTCTAGTCAAGGCTATGGTTTTTCCTGTGGTCATGTATGGATGCGAGAGTTGGACTGTGAAGAAAGCTGAGCGATGAAGAATTGATGGTTTTGAACTGTGGTGTTGGAGAAGACTCTTGAGAGTCCCTTGGACTGCAAGGAGATCCAACCAGTCCATTCTGAAGGAGATCAGCCCTGGGTGTTCTTTGGAAGGAATGATGCTAAAGCTGAAGCTCTAGTACTTTGGCCACCTCATGTGAAGAGTTGACTCATTGGAAAAGACTCTGATGCTGGGAGGGATTGGGGGCAGGAGGAGAAGGGGACGACAGAGGATGAGATGGCTGGATGGCATCATGACTCGATGGACGCGAGTCTGAGTGAACTCCGGGAGTTGGTGATGGACAGGGAGGCCTGGCGTGCTGCAATTTATGGGGTCACAAAGAGTTGGACATGACTGAGTGACTGAACTGAACTGAGCCACCTGGGAAGCCCCTAAAACTTTTGATAAGGACTCACAAATAAGACTGTGAAGAAAAAAATTTAAGACTGAAATCTAAGGGCCTGTCTTACTACACTTCATTTTGTGCATGAATTCATTAAAAAAAAAAAAAAGTGGAAAATTCTTCTGAATAGCTATGGTAAAATTATTCCTGGGAAATGATGCAGTCTTTCTGTGGATCAGGCAATATTTTAAGTTGCTCACAGTAGTTCATTTAATCCTCACTATAACCCTAGATGCAGTACTGCTCCACTGCATTTTACAGGTCAGGAAACTGCAGATGGAGAAATTAAGCCACCTGTCCAAAGTCAGTCAATGAGCCAGCAGCAAACCAGGAGCCCAGGGGTCCAGCTCCATAGCCCTTTTATTAATTACCCAGCCCAGCTGCACAGCTTTCCTACACCACCAACAGACCTCAGTGCCCCCAGAAAAGGCTGAAATCCTAAGTCAGAAATTCTAAAGCGATACTGGAAGAGCTGCCTACCACGTGTGTGTCAACACCCACTTCAGCAAGTGTTGTTTGGACTGAGAAAAGCTCGGAATCACGGCCCTTCTCAGGCCCTCCAGAGCTAAGAACACAGCAGGTCTTCTCAATTGTCCAGATACTATTTTATGTTCTTCAGTTATATTTTATAGTTCTCCTCATTTACATTTCTCCGTTTTGAAATGTAACCCAATTAAGACATTTGCAACTTGAAGAAAGGACATTTTCAAAGTTGAAAACACTATATACATGCATAAAAATTACTGTTTGCTGTTATTGTTGACTTTACAAATGTTACCTTTTTCCATTAAAAGAAGTGTTAATTTTTATATAGTCAAGCCTGTCTAATTATTCTTCTGGGGCTTCTGGATCTCCAATTTTAAGCATAACTCAGGTTATCCCTCTGTATATACCACATATATACCTATGTGGTATATACAGTCTCCTGGATTTTCTTTTAAGATTTTAAAATTATTTTTTTGTTTATATTCATATCTTTAATCCATCTGGAATTTATTTTGTAGATGGTTTACAAGATTCAGGTCCAATTTTATTTTTACCCTGAAGGATGGCCAGTTATGTCAGCACCATTTATTAACTAATATAAATTTTTCCCACTGACTTAAACCAAAGCTTTTATCATATATTAAATTCTTATACACATTAGAGTCTATTTCAGGATTCCCTAGTCTAACCTACTGATTATTTTATCTCTTATATATCAATTCCATATTGATTTAATTTCAGTGGTTTTATACTATGCTATAGTAACCACAATGTAAGTTCCCCTTTACTGGTCTTTAATACTTTTGAAGGCTATTTTCAGACATTTCCTTGCCATTCAAACTCTAAGATCATTTATCCATACTTCAAAAAAATTATTGGATTCTAAATGAAATTGCATGATATTTAAGTATTAATTTGGGGAAAGTTGTAATTTTTATCTATTGACATGTTCAGCCAAATGTCTGTACACTTCTTCAGATCCTTTTAATGATTTCAGTGTTTTCTTTATTATCATTACCTAGTTTCAAATGTGTGATTAAAACACCTAAACATTGAGAAAATTGTCATTTTTCTTACTAAGTTAAAAAATCTGTTTATGAACATATAGATAGAAATTTAATTATTCATCTAATCTACTCTAATTGATATGACTTGCTAAGTTCCATAAATTCTAGGAAATGTGACAAAATGGCTGAACTCACTGGAAAAAGCTAGAATTTGAGCCAGGAGAAAAGAACACTTAGTTTCATGCTCAAAACGACATATTTTATCCCTTAGTGAAATTTACAATTATTGTAATCCTATCTGATATGGTTACAGGAACATTATCTTTGTATATTCTTGCCATTAAAGACATTATCTAAAGTAAACTATTTTTCAGTGCTGCTAGAAACAAAATCTCTGAATAAAATCATTGTGAAATATCGCTAGATTCTTACTTGACTAGAAAGTTTAGAAGCTTCCACAGCATGTTCAAAATCTGGTCTTCCAATTACAGCAGGCTCTTTATTCATTACTCCTTGCCCTTTCTTGTATTCAGCCTAAAATGAATAAGAAAGTATCAGATATTTTTATTTTCCAGTGAAAAATTACACTAGCCAAAATAAAATTAATCGACCGTCAGCCCATAAAAAAATATTCCTGACAACTCACCAAATTCTAAAGTGCTGACTGCTAAGAAGAAACTGATTTTATAAAAAAAAATGTTTTTTTGTAGTAAAATAATTACTAAGTTTGAGTCTGTGAATCCAGTCATCATCATCATTGTGTTTATTGTGTTAAGTTGCTTCAGTCATGTCCGACTCTTAGCGACCCCATGGACTGCAGCCCACCAGGCTCCTCTGTCCATGGGATTTTCTAGGCAAGAGTATTGGAGTCGGGTGCCATTATATCCAGGAGGAATTTCTAGATGATTAAGACCCTGCATTCTGCATACATATGTCTTTTATGTTTAGTCTTAGAAACTGATCTAACCCCATCTGGTTAACATGCAGCTGAATTTAGTAAATAATTATTGATTTTTTAAGATCAGTACAGCCTATGCTAGAGTCTGTGAATCCAGTCATCATCATCATTGTGTTTATTGTGTTAAGTTGCTTCAGTCATGTCCGACTCTTAGCGACCCCATGGACTGCAGCCCACCAGGCTCCTCTGTCCATGGGATTTTCTAGGCAAGAGTATTGGAGTCGGGTGCCATTATATCCAGGAGGAATTTCTAGATGATTAAGACCCTGCATTCTGCATACATATGTCTTTTATGTTTAGTCTTAGAAACTGATCTAACCCCATCTGGTTAACATGCAGCTGAATTTAGTAAATAATTATTGATTTTTTAAGATCAGTACAGCCTATGCTACTTAATCATTTGGTTCAAGTTAAGTCATCATTTTTTAACCAGAATGTAAGATATGTTTAAGTAAAATGGTATTTGCCAAGACGGATGTCTTAGGGAAGAGAAAAACAGCCATGATACACGAGAAATGTGCATGGGTAAATGCTGACTAACAAGAACCCGCACAATTAACAGCAACAGGATGGAAAAAAGGGCCAAAGTGAAGTTCTTTGGGACAAGATGAGAGATAATTAGGGAACGAGATGAATGACAAACTTGACTCTCAGGCTGAAACACATGAATGTTATCTTAGTAGAGTATTTTTTTTTTTTTAAGTATTACAACACTAGCCATAGTCAAGTCAAGTTTGATCAGTTTCTGCACATATCCAAATAATTCACACAAAGAGATAATTCAGATAAAAAATTGAGATGTCATTAATCAGATTGATAAATTTCACTAATTAAATTAATCACCCAACTACCAAAGCCATGCTTTGTTTTCCACCAAAATAAGAAATCAATTCTGCTCAAAATAAGAAAGAGAGATTACATCGCTTATGATCTTGGAGATCTGTGTCGCCATCTTGATGTCTGGTCTGTCAAGCTCTGCGTTATACATGTGGGTGTCCTGTACATCTTTCTTATAAAAAATCTGATGAAGAGACAGTTTTGATCAAAAAAAAAGAAAAAGGAAATGAGTAATGTCATACAGCTGCTAGTTTTAATGTCCCTAATGTAATTTATCCTCACCATAATCATCTAAGAAAGTCACTGATCATAACTTTAAAAAATTTTATTATGTGCAACATTTATTTGGATAACTATATTCTCTTTTTACTATACCAATGACTCATTAACATTATTGCATATGAACTGAATTCATACAACAAAAAATATAATTCCAAGACCACGGCACAAAACCAAGCATATAGGATTTTACATACACTATCCTTAAAAGCATGTCATTATGGATAAATGTATATAGGCATATTCACATATAGAGTGCCCTCAATCAAGGTCATTAACTTGTCAATCACACAGTCTTGAGTCCCAGTGGATACAGGATAAGCTCCAGTACACAAATACAGAAAGTCATTTCCTGGAGTGAGGGTGTGTGAAACTCTGGAACTCTGCCTCACACACTCTCAACCACACCTTTCTCTTCCTTTCCTGATTGGACCTTTCAAATGCCCCTATCTGGGAGGCCTAGTGATGGGTGCTAATAGTTTTATTCTAGTAAATATCACTGCAATGACTTGATCCTCCAATAACAAAAGGATTCACATTAAGAAATAGCCGTCAAAAAAAAAAAAAAGAAATAGCTGTCCTCTGAATGCACATTAGATACAATCAAACCAAAGTATAGAAAACAGAGATTTAAAGAGAAATATATATATACAAATTTTGCCAAATATGCTTCAGGTGACAGCTGTCATTCAGAACAACTTGACTGACAAATTGGGGACAGACCAGAAGCCAATTCATATAACCCCTAATGGGCAACATCTCACTGTCTACCTGCTTCTCTATTTCCTGAGACCAGTCATGAACTGAAAAGATGAAGCTCTCTTTGGCAAATTCACTGGTGGGTGGGCTGGTCAACTTGTCCATTACATTAGATTTTATTACATTTATAATGCAAAGCGTGTAATAATGGTCATTTTCAAAATCTGTCTTCACTTTTTCAAGACATAAAAGGTAGAACACAGAAATGTACAACTGAACATTTATAAAGAATGCACAGTTAATTGCATTTGTACAAAATAGGTGTTTCTTTTTCTTTTCTCTTTTCTTTTGGCAGCACTGTGCAGCTTGTGGGATCTTGGGATCTTAGTTCCCAGATCAGGATTTGAACCCGCTCCTTTGAAGTGAAAGCTTGGAGTCCTAAGGAATTCCCACAAATTTCCCAAAACATAATCTTTTTTTTTTTTTTTTTAAATTTTTGGCTGCATCACACAGTTTGCTGGATCTTAGCTCCCTGAGCAGGGATTGAACCCTCCTGCAGTAGAAGCATGGAGTCTTAACCACTGGACCTCTAGGAAATTCCTCAAAACAAGTACTTCTAATGTTGCCTGCAAACTTTCTGCAATAGCATCATCTAGAGTACTTATTAAAAATTGAGACTCCTGAGGTCCATCCTCAATCCTCTGTAATATAATTTTGCTAAATGGGGCCCAAAAATCTGCATTTTAATGAATTCCCCAGTTGACCACTAAAAATCAGTGTTCTAGATAATAGTAATGTATCTTGTTATCGTCCTTTCAACCCTATAGTGTTTAAAAAATGTACTTTTTTACTTCTTTAAAAAATAATATCAAGTATAAGGAATGATAATGTGTTAATACTTTCATACGCTCCCTAAAGCATTATATTATTTGATTTCAATGAACCATGTATATAAACTTCTATTTAAGATCTTGCATTGGCTTCACCATCGACTAAACTATGTTTATAATCATGAACCTGTCTGACAAGTGAACACAGTTAAATATAATTAGCATAATTTTGGCAAGAACAGCTGTTTTCTTCACTGCTTCTATTTTCACAGGCTTAGCAAGCAATTTTAAGTCAGTTTTGTGCGTACAGGTAGCAAAAGATACAAGCTGAAAACTGAGTTATTTGGTTGGGTAAATTTAAAATCTTCAAGGATTTAAAAGAAGCCAATTTTGATTGGTTTCAAAAAGCAACACACTCATCTACAAATGATGGCCAATCAACCTCAGGCTGCCCAGAATTAAACACAAGCTGTGTAAACAAAAACGGACTCTCAGGTGAAAACAAACCAAAATTACTACCCACCTACAAGACTGTTTCTAAGTTACTACCTTCAGATGAAAGCCATAGGGGGGGAATGTCTTTTTGTTTACAAAAGAATGAGTGTAAAAATGGAAGCCCTTACTTTTTGAAAAGAACTGCAACCTCTCAGAAATCTATGCTTTACATGGGTTTCCTAATTATATGCTGTTCAGCCTAATGACTGCATGGAGAGAGGTGAACAGCACAGAGGCGGCAGGACTGGGACAATGAATGGGGCCCCATCATCCATGTAAATTGCAAATTAGAGGCCAGCATATGTGACTCAAAACAAATATTAAGATTGACATGAGCTGCACATTCAAACAAGCGGATACCATGGAGCCACACAGGAGAAAAGCCCAGGGGCCGGGTCACTACAGATCTCCCAGGAGATCAAGGCTTGGGGATACTCCCCAGGAGCAGGGGCTGATGCTGAGGCACATAGAGCCACAGGCTCCTGCTCTGTGCTCCCTGCAAGGGTGTCTGAACACGGGTGGCGCAGAGACAATGTGCCCTGAGCAGACTACTCCCCTTCCGCCACCTCACCTGTGACTTACGGCTGAGGGAAACTCATCTGACATCTCTCAAATGTCTGCACTATGCCTTTTCTCCCTTCTTCAGCCCATCCGAACCAGGAAAGAATAAAAATGTTGTGCAGAAGAATAAGTGTGTGTGTGTGTGTGTGTATATCAGAATATATATATATATTCGTTTTATATAAAAATATATGTATATACATATATTTTATATAGAATATATATTATATATATACATATGTATGTGTATATATATATACATATATATATATACACACATATTCTGAATAATCCAAACCCTAAATGCAGTGTTTTCTGAATAATCAAACCTTAAATGCTCACTGAATTGGAACAAGCATAGGCTCCTATTCTCCAGCAGTCTTCTCATGGCAAGATGGTGTTCTATATAAAACTGCTTTGAATGAGAAGAAAGATAGGGGTTCCTAAAAGTCATCAACCCAGGACAGGTGCAGGCCTGAGGGCCTAGGATTTATTTTACCTCGTTTTACTTAATGTTTTGTTCCCTATCGTGTCCTCAGAGGACAAGAGAGAATGAAAAACACAGCAGAGGGAGGAGCAATGAAAGGGAAGGGGGCAAAGAGGGAAGAAGGAAGAAGATGGGAAAAGGAGGAGGAGAAATAAGAAGTCATTTTAGGCAGTTTATGATGTGAGTGAGTGAAAGTCACTCAGCCATGTCTGACTCTTTGTGGTCCCATGGTCTACACAGTCCATAGAATTCTCCAGGCCAGAATACTGGAGTGGATAGCCTTTCCCTTCTCCAAGGGATCTTCCCAACCTGGGGATTGAACCCAGGTCTCCCGCATTGCGGGCATATTCTTTACCCGCTGAGCCACAGGGAAGCCCTGTTTATTATGTACCAGGTACATATTAAGGACTTCACATTCACTGCCTCACTCACACACTTCTTAAATGAATGACTCATAAAGATTTATATTCATTAAACCCAAGTTGCCTTTATTACTCTTCTATTTCAAATTTTTTCTTAATTTAAGCTAGTTATTCTCACTAATGAACATTAGACTAATTCTAATAAGTTCCACAAAGGAAACAAATTGACTTTTAATGAACACTGCACTAAACCAACCAAATGATTTTAGGGAAAATTATATCTCAACAATATTTTAGTCTGTTCCCAGGAGCAAAATGTATATTTCTCCATTTCTTTAAATCTCTTATATAACTTTCAATGAAGTTTCATCCTTATCTTCTATAGTTCCTATATAGGTTAAAACACAACAATTATGACATTAATATCACATTTATACATTTAGTTTGTACTCAAGATAAACTGCTGTATATTTTGGCAGTATGTAATATTTTCAAAAAGACCAACTATGGTTTCTTCCTCAGGAGCACCTAGAATTATTACTTTACGTGCTTGATCTCTTTCTCTTGCCTTTTTTTTTTCCTCCAGTGAATTCACTTCTTTGCCCATTTCCATCAATCTGTATCATTTTCCTAAATCACTCCTTTGTTCCTTTGTAGTGGACATGTGTTCTTTATTATTATTATTTTTAATTCACCTTTTGTTGTTGTTTTAGTCACTAAGTCATGGGCTGTAGCCCACTGGTCTCCTCAGTCCATGGAATTTCCCCAGGCAAGAATGCTGGAGTGGGTTACCAGTTCTTTCTCCAGAGGACCTTCCTGCCCAAGGAATCGAACCCTCATCTCCTGCATTGCAGGAGAATTCATTACCACTGGGAAACCCAAAAATCTTCCAGGTACTTTTTATTTGGAAACTGCCCCTCCCTTCCTCCCTCCATGCGATTTGGTGAGGCTATCAGAAGCAGCCTTTCTTTCTGGTGACAGGAGTGGCCACGTGACAGGCTATTCAACCAGATACCCCTACCCTTTGGAAACTATGATTAAATAGAGGGCAGACACATAAACGAGCAAGGTCAGAGTCATTGATGGATCTGAGGCTGGGGGAGAAACAACTGCTGTCCTTTCCTTTGGGATCGGCCATAGTGAAGATGATTTAGTTTTGGAATCAGCCTTGAGACCAGCTAGACAGGTTTGATCTGCAAATGAAGTCATGGAGAAGGAAGAAGAGTCAAGAGATAGGGAAAGAAGGGGGTCCTCGTGACACTGTGGAGCCTAGGAGCCAGTTATGCCTGAAGGTAGCTTTACGCAAACCAATAAATTCTCATTTTTCACTTGAGCTAATGTGAGATGGATTTCTGTTACTGAATCTACAACTCCAAATGTAGCCTCCATTTCATATGTTTTTCTGCAATGTCAAATCTATTCTTTATTGCCTCCAATAGAGATTTTAATTCTATCACCTGAAGCTAATACAATATTGATAAATCAATTATAGTTAAATTTAAAAAATTTTTAATTCTATTGAAGTCTGTCATGGACTTTCTTCCTTATATTACCATGTTCACTTTCCCTCTCAGCTTGCATTTTCATCTCATTTTATTGTCTTTTAATCTCAGTTTATTCCCACCTAATAGTCTTTCCACTTTTGTTTCATAAGGCCATGTCTTTTGCATGTTCCTTACATTCACGCAGGGTATGTGCCAGGTACTGTAGTTCTGCACACTTTAAACACATGAATTTAGTAAATCTTCACCCCACCATTGTTGTGCCAGCCTGTACTCAACTCAGCTCCATCAACACTCCCTCCCAAGGCTGGAACTAGTTATCCAGAAGAATCTTCTTTTTGTATCATTCTTGGTTGGACTTGGCCAATAAGAGAAAGTTTCAATTAGATATTGAAAATGAAGTGAAATGGATGCCTTTATTATCCATTTACTTCAGTGAAGTGAATTATCCAGTACAGCCAGACTGAGCACTGAGCAAAGGACTCCCAGTGACTCTGCAGCAAGCTTTTCATGTTTTGACAACAGTGATCTGAGATTCTTCAATAGGTGAGTTAACAAACTGGAAAAAGGCCAAACCTCCACCATGATGGTCCTTACTGAAATGCAATTACTTGGAGATGTGAAGATTGAGAACTGAGGGATGGCAGGCAGCATGGAAACCACAGACAGACACCTGTGGAGCCAAGGGCAATGTGAGCAGATAGAGTAAAAGAAATCAAATCCAACTGACCCCAAACTTATTCATTCCCTTTACTACTCTGGTGAAAGTTAAAACAATTCTTGGTGAGAAGAAACTGCTGGATAGGATAGTTTGTAGGACAGAAGTGAATAGTATGACCTGTATTTAGTCATAATCTCAAAACACCAGTTTAGTCATCCTCAAGAAACTTTTTGTAGTAAACTTTCACATTAGAGAAGCACTCCAAGTGTCATTAAGTAGGCACATGGACTGGAAATTCCATCTTAATAAGGCTTATTTCTGTTTAGGTATGTTGCATGTAAAAAACTATTAAATAATTAAGTTGTAAACATTATTTTTAAAAGAAAATATAAATCTCTAAATATAAGTACACAGAGGATCTGGTATTCATCAGAAAACACATTTTTTTCAATTTTCTAAATGATGGAGCTTTATCATTATTGGCAGTATTATCATTGTAGATAAAAGCATTTTAGAGTTGATAAAAGTCTCCATATTTATGATTAATTTTATCACCACCACAATCTTATGAAGAAAGCAGAATAGATATTATTAATTATTCTGCCTTCAGTTGAGTTCAGTCAGTCAGTCATGTCCTACTCTTTGCAACCCCATGAACCGCAGCACGTCAGGTCTCCCTGTCTATCAGGGAGACCTGACAGGACTCCCGGAGTCCACCCAAACCTATGTCCATCAAGTTGGTGATGCCATCCAGCCATCTCATCCTCCGTCATCTCCTTCTCCTCCTGCCCTCAATCTTTCCCAGCAACAGGGTCTTTTCAAATGAGTCAGCTCTCCCTCTCAGGTGGCCAAAGTATTGGAGTTTCAGCTTCAACGTCAGTCCCTCCAATGAACACCCAGGACTGATCTCCTTTAGGATGGACTGGTTGGATCTCCTTGCAGTCCAATCGACTCTCAAGAGTCTTCTCCAACACCACAGTTCAAAAGCATCGATTCTTTGGTACTCAGCCTTCTTTATAGTCCAACTGTCACATCCATACATGACTACTGGAAAAATCATAGTCTTGACCAGACGGACCTTTGTTGGCATAGTAACGTCTCTGCTTTTTAATATGCTGTCTAGGTCAGTCATAACTTTCCTTCCAAGGAGTAAGTGTCTTTTAATCTCATAGCTGCAATCACCATCTGCAGTGATTTTGGAACCCCCCAAAATAAAGTCTGACACTGTTTCCACTGTTTCCCCATCTATT